>JAJMJH010000005.1:0-219853 GCA_030568935.1 Starmerella lactis-condensi
TCAGTAGTAAAGGTTGTAGGAATAGCACCTTCCTCGTAAGAGCTGATAGTGCTTAACGGTGAGAAGATGTTGACAACGTGAGGACCACTAATGCTAGTATTTCCGACAATGTAAGGACCGTCGGTAGTGAAGGTTGTAGGAATTGCACCAGCATCAGGCTGATTCACTGTGTACAAGGGAGTATTCAAAACAACAACGTAAGAGCCATCAGTGCTTACAGAGCCAATCATGTGAGGACCGTCAGTAGTAAACGTAGTAGGAGTAGCACCTTCCTCGTAGGAGCTGATAGTGCTCAACGGGGAGTAAATGTTGACAACATGAGGACCACTCTTACTGGATGTACCGACAGTGTAAGGACCGTCAGTAGTGAAGGTTGTAGGAACTGCGCCAGAATCAGGCTGATCAAGTGTATCAAGAGGCTTGTTAACAACAACAACGTAAGAGCCATCAGTGCTTACAGAGCCGATCATATAAGGACCGTCAGTAGTAAAGGTTGTAGGAATAGCACCTTCCTCGTAAGAGCTGATAGTGCTTAACGGTGAGAAGATGTTGACAACGTGAGGACCACTTGTAGTATGATCACCAACCGTGTAAGCACCGTCGGTAGTGAAGGTTGTGGCACTGGCCTCAGCATCAGGCTGATTCACTGTGTACAAAGGGGTATTCAAAACAACAACGTAAGAGCCATCAGTGCTAACAGATCCAATCATGTGAGGACCGTCTGTAGTGAACGTAGTAGGAGTAGCACCTTCCTCGTAGGAACTAACAGTGCTTAAAGGAGAGTAGACGTTGACAACATGAGGACCACTTGTAGTATGATCACCGACTGTATAAGGACCGTCGGTAGTGAAGGTTGTGGCACTGGCCTCAGCATCAGGCTGATTCACTGTGTACAAGGGAGTATTCAAAACAACAACGTAAGAGCCGTCAGTGCTAACAGATCCGATCATGTGAGGACCGTCTGTAGTGAACGTAGTAGGAGTAGCACCTTCCTCGTAAGAGCTGATAGTGCTTAACGGGGAGTAGATGTTGACAACGTGGGGACCACTTGTAGTTTGATCGTCAACTGTAAAGGGGCCGTCGGTAGTGAATGTCGTTGGTTTGATTTTTCCATTTTGTTGATACAAAGTATACAATGGGGTATGCATGACAACAACATAGGAACCACTCGTTGAAGTTGAGCCAATCATATGTGGCCCATTGGTGGTAAAGGTTGTAGGAGTGGCACCTTTGACGTAATAGTCTAATGTGCTCAAAGGAGAGTATATGTCAAGGACATACTTCCCCGTGAATTCTTTACTTCCAAGCGAATAAACACCCTCTGTGGTTAGTATAGTTGGTAGAACCTTATCGTTGGCTGATGTGATTGTTACAAAGGCCTCAGTCGGGGCTTCACCACCGTTTGAAAAAACAACAGTCGGGGCTTCGATCTCTTCGGGTGTGTTTTCATAGTCAAAGTTGACGACATCAGCTGGTACAAATTGCACGTACACACTGTCAGACACCCCAACCAAATTCAGTTTCTGGGATGGCGCATCTGGGAGAACATAAAGGGTAAAGGCCAACCAGCCGCTATAGACGTGATTGACAGCATCGATAACCCTCGAGTGGAATTCAGTTTTACTTGCACCATCATTGACATAAACCAATCGGACTGGGTAATTATGACCCTTGTTGACATAAACTGATGTTTGCAGCATTCCATCTACACTATAGTGGATGTTGTTGTTGATGGCGGATAAATATCGCGGGTCTCCACAAATGGCACCACCTCCAAATTGGAATGTTGCACCAGACTTAATCCCGTAAAATTGGAAGGTATAAATACCAGTATACCATGCCGAGAATATTGTTGTCATGACAAACCCAAATTTCGTCAAATCCATATCAGGATGGAACAGGAAGGGACTGAGTGCTGCTTGGACGTCAGGTTTAACAGATTGAACCCAATTGATAGTTGTCTCGTGAGATGAACCCATATAAGTACCCTGAGAATACCCGTATTTAGAGAACCATTCCAGATCCGTAGAATTCGGACCCTGAGGATAGCTGTACCAGTCAAACCTACCGTAGTGTGATTTTGAGCTGTTGGCATTTAAAGATGTACCAAAAGAACACGAAGATGGAATTATACTATCCAACTCTCTCTCTGCTTGGCTATCATCATAATTATAATCAGGGTAATCCAATGTCGTTCCACATTCAGGAAGACTATAAACTGAGTAAACGGGCCAGTTAGCATACACAACAAACGCGGTATCCACAACTCTGGTATAAACGTAAGCCTTGGGGTTACCAAAATTAGCGTAGAAAACACGAATCGGATATGAATAACCAGAAAGAACATAAAAAGTAACACGAAGGTAATTGTTTTCGCTCGCGTATACGTTGTTATTGATCGCTTCGTTGAATACTGGGTTGCCACAAATGGAACCTTTACCAAATTGCAATGTCATATCACCAGATATTTTGCTGAACTCAAAAGTATACAAACCAGTCCACCATGTTGAGAAAAAACTAGTCTGAACCAAACCAAAACGGGAGAGATTCATTGGCACATCGAAATAAAACCCAGGAGGTGATTGTTTAATATCAGAGCGGACATTAAAGCTCCACGAACCCTTGATTTCCTTAGAAGAACCGACCTTTTCACCATAATTGTTGATTCCAAGTACCAAAGTTTTTAAATCAGGTACTTCAGCTAATTTCTCAAACGAGAACCAATCGACACGTGCATAGTTTACCTCAGTAAACCCTGGTGTTGTTGAAATTACGTGAAGACAGGGTTCGGGTGAGAGCTCATCTCCTATAGTGGACGGGTGATAGGAGCATTGGATTTCAGGATCATTCAAAGAAACTGTGCAATCTGGCAAAGAGTACACTGCGTAAGTGGGCCAAAGAGTGTAAGCGATCTTTTTAGAATCAATAACCGTAGTCGAAAGAGAAGTTTTAGATCCACCAGCGTTAAAGTAAACAACCCTGATTGGATATGAGTATCCGCCGATGACATAAAATGCTACTTGGAGATATCCATCCTTAGAAGTGTAAATCACATCACTGACGGAATCGAGATTTGAAGGATCACCACAGTATTCGCCTCTACCAAATTGTAGAGTCAACCCCTGATTGATGTTATAAAACTTGAAAGTGTAAATACCAGAACTCCAAATCGAAAAGAATGAACTTTGCACAAAACCAAAATACCCCAAGTCTACTTCAGGAGAGAAACGGAAAGCGCCCATACTAGTACGTTTCGAGTTAACAGTATATGACCATTGGGTCTGGGTATCAATCGTCGAACCGAGATAGATGCCATTATTATAACCATTCTTAGCAAAATCCTCGAGATCATCAACAACTAAGTCTGTGCTGTACGAATACCAGTCATAACGTGCATAGTTTACTTTGTTGTAGTCACGAGTTGTGGAAATGACGTTTAGACAAGGTCTCGGTGTTTTATCCAATGAGGAATCCATTACAATACCAGTGGGACATTTGTAATTCGGGAAGCTGATGGAATTATCAACAATAGAAGCATCATTAATGGAGTAGACAGGCCAGTTACTGTATGCAGCATATACGGCATCAACAACTCGAGTAGTTAAAGATGCGTAGCCTTTTCCGTCATCGTTACCATAATTATAGTAAACAACACGTACCGGGTAACTATACCCTTTTCTGACGTAAAAACTAGCACTCAGGGTATCATTAACTGCAGAATGAACAATAGAGCTAACAGAGTCAAGGTTGCTCAGATCACCACAAACTTTTCCCTTTCCGAATTGAAGAGCTATTCCACCTCTTACGTTAGAAAATGTGAAGGTGTAAATACCACTGTTCCAGATAGAGAAAAATGAGCTCTGGACATAGGCAAATCTATTCAGCATAACTTTCTGTTTAGACACGAATCCAGAAACTTCACGTTCATTTTCGACATAACTATCGGTGATTCTCTGATTGAAAGATCCAGCGGTTTCCTGGGAAGAAGAGAGGTATGTGGCTTGCTTGAATCCTTCCAACGCAAACCAGGTAGCATTAGATATATTCATACCACTTGGGATATTGTACCAGTCAGTTGTAGCTCTCTTATTTTTTCCATAGCCACTATCAGCATCAATGTGTGCAATACAAGGAAGCGGAGGATCCTTTTCAATGGGATTGGTTTCGTTATTCCAATGAAAATTGATATCTCGTCCGCCGCCCGTGGCTTGAACAACATTTACTAATAGTAGTAAATATAGCACCAGAGAAGACAGTACCTTCATTTTTAGCCAGTTTAATAGTTTGACTTCGCTGAAGGTGTGGTTAACTTTGTACTTTAGGAAATTATTAATTCGGGTAATACGATGTTAGCATACACCTAATATTCCCCTTATTAAGAGTATATTTGCTTATGTAATTGGTTTTATTTGTAGGAGAATAGCAATTAGAGTCACAATCTCCCACCTGAGATGTGCACTTAATCAAAACAAAAATAACAAATCAAATCATATAATGAACTATGAACAGCGTTAGTGTAAATTGTAAGGCTAATCCCAATATTGTTCCTTCGCTAGTCCTAGAGCACTACTCAGTGGGAGTTGTGTGACCTTTCATCTTGCTCAACTCCGGCATATCATAAAAATGAGATGGGATAAGCAAACAATGAATTAGGGATAGGGTTATGCAAAAAAATGGAAATAAAAGTGTGTATACAATGTTGCCCTTTATTCGATCGAATACTCTTTAATAGCACTGTTGGGTCTGTGATTTAATATAATTACTACAATACATATTAAATTTGATTAGCTTCCTTTGAATACTCTCTTAACTACTTTTTTGTAGATATAATCATATATTCGGCGAAATCTCATCTCGACCACATGCAGGTCGACCGATTTGCGCCACCGTATGCACGAATGTGCAGGTCGGGAAACCACTTGTAAATAATCTATTTTTTCGCTTAAAAAAAAAAGAAGAAAAGATCAGATGTCATGTTCAAAAAAGTTTATTGACTCTTCTTAAATTTCTGTAAGGTGAAAGACAGCGATACCCCAGAGTTTAATGATGCTCCTCTTAGAACCTAGAAAGAAAACATCGACACAAAGCTTCGAAAAATAAAATGAAAGATAAATACAAAATTAGATGAGAAGTATTTAGTGTGAATATGTTTCTATTTCTCTTGTTTTCACGTCTATTCAGTTAATTACGTTCACCAGCAAATTACAGGGCTTTTTTTAACCCGTGATCGATGGTGCTCAACCCTAGCCAACGTCCGATCACACTGCAGGTTGTTAGTGCGGAATAGTTAGTCACATTGTGATACGATGTGCATGATTGAGGTAAGCATAATCGAGCGAGAGTACGACTTACATCCGATAGTTCTCAAGGTAAAAAATGTTTGAATCATGAAACTTAAAAAGTAAAAAGTTCATAATTTTATCGTATAATAAAATGTATAGGTCTAAGAAAGAAATGAGGTGATCGGTCTTAATATTATCCTCTTGTGTATACATGCAAGGGAATCATTTTCGGTTTAGGGTAACGCTTATTCAAGTGGTTCAGTCGCTTAGCCTCGTCATGATTTTGTTTCCTGAGAAAGTGATGGTCGCGATCAGTCTATCCATTGAAACGCAATAAAGAAATGAATTTTTTTTTATAAATGTTAGATTTTCCGTGACTTACTCTACCGTCTTCTTTTCGTCTTATTCAATCTCTCTCATTCCGATCGCTTTTTTAGAAAAAATGTTTATGTAATCAATTTATATAGTATTAGTAATCTGGTGATTTGTAAAGATTCTCAGTTGGATTACCTTAGCAAAGAAGGGAAGCATGACCTATCAGAACACGTAGGGGGACCTGTGTAGAGGGGCACCTTGTCAAGTAGTATCAAACTTAAGTAAGATTATATAATAATATAGAATTTGATAGAATGTTAGAGGCTTGGCTCTTTAGGTAACACTGCCGTGTTGTTCAAGTATTGGGTTCTACGTTTCCATAGCTTACTCATAGCTTAGTAGTAGAGGCTGTATTCCTGTAGGAGAATAGCAACAAGAGTCACAAACTCCCACCTGAGATATGCACCTAATCAAGCAAAAGTAACAAATCTAATTATGTAATGAACTATGAACATTATTATTGTAAATTGTAAGACTAATCCCAACAATGTAGTCCTGTTGGGTTATTATACTATTGGATAAATACATATGTAGGTATGAGTTGGTATTTATAGTAGTAGGATGAGAGTAATACATTGTATCATACTGATACTTATATCACATATGATACTCCTCGTATTACTCAGACAAGTGTATATAAACACCGGCGACGTTTATGATTAGTTTCTGCGTAGAATCACAACCCGTATATCATACAAACCAAAATCGTGTAAAGCTAATCTTCGAGGAACCTATATAAATGATACAAATCAGTTATTACTATTAATAAGTTCAATAGAAATACATATTTGGAATAAATATTCGATTTAAAAGAGGTATATTGAGAGTGAGTTAGGGTAGTTAATTAATATACACAGTTCATAGAACAACATACAACACACAAAGTAACTACAATGTACTTTCTCATTTTGCTAAACGAAGAAATATATATCTATGTTTTATAGATAGTATATCCTTACGTCCTAAATGCTTGATCTAATCTATATTTAATTATTGTGTGAGTATATAAACATTATTGACGTGCTTTGCTAGCAGATAGCATATAGTCAACTATGTAAGCGGAAGTAGAATTAGATACCGTATGCAATTGCTAGTGAAAAGATAGTAGTACACTTATATTATACGAAAAACTCTATTGATATTTGGTTTTGACTACGTAAATACATCACATTGCTTGACAACTGTTGTGTTAACAATAGGCACATATATAAAGTAAACGTTATACGTGATATACAAGTAACCGCCAATAGGTCCATTATAGTGCTGATTATATCGTTTGTGATTAAGTATCTAAGTACCGCGTTTTGTTCTAGATCTTGATCTAGTTCTTGAAGGAATTCAAATAAAAAAGAAGTGTTGTAAGTAGTACTTGTTTCTTCAGGTAAGCTACGCTACACTAATTTACGGGTAACACATACTAATCCAGTTCATCATTAAATAAGTATATTATTACACTATGAATGTTACGGAGTTACCTACTTAACATAGAAGTTAAGGAGTATCTCAGTAACGAGGTATGAATAATGTAGTTTCTCAACTAGAGCATTACTAAGTATGTGTGTGTGTCGTGTGACTTTTTATCATACTTATCTTCTAGATAATTTAATGACCAATGGTACAAGTCAAGGAGCCGATAAAGTTGAAATTGTCATATTGGAACCCTTACGACGAAGGATAGAATCACCCTCAGTTCTTCTCCAAGCCAAATAGTTCTTTTTCGGCCGGCTATACAAAAATATATGTGGTCCCATTTTTCGATCTCTAGTCAATGCAGCATGCTCATCAATTAACATACAGTAAAAGGGCGGACAGTCCCGAGGCCTCAGAACAGCTTTATATCGTTTCTCGCATTTTTTAGAGAAAGCTGCATTCGACAATCCTCTCATGATATGTTTACAGAAATGCATATTCATCACTTTGTATTCTTGACATCCACATTGAAAGTTAAGAACATCAGTTGCATGTTTGACACAATCTGCTCTGAATTGATTAACAGTTTTAAAATCAGGCTTATCATTAGAAGCAATTTTTTTCATGTTCTTGTTTCTTTTCATCAACCACCCAGGTTCGCAGTTTAGAAGATCCTGATACTTACCCCCTCGTATCGCAAGAACCTTGCAAGAAGCAATACTCTGAATGCTTAAATAAAGACATAGATCTAAACATGAAAACAACTGATCCAAACGAGCTGTTTCCGGATGTAAATCCAGTCTATCCTTCAATCTTTTATAACTCCCTTCTGGAACCATTTTATTGGTATAGTAGTTGTAAGTCGGTAGCCTGAAGGAAGTCCATAACTCAAGAGTGTCATCATTATACCAATTCTCCCAGAGATACAACAACGTGCCGTAGAGTTCATGATTAATACAGAATGACACCATCTCCTTTACAATGAGATCATTGATTTCCTCAGGTGTTCGGTATCTCCTTTCAACATGTACATATTTCTTGCCGACTTTGATAAAGGGGAAGTTTTGAGGTACTGTTTGATGGGCTCTAGAATGTCTTGACACCATGTCCTTTAAATGTTTTGCTACTTTTTGGAATTTTCCACAGTACTGTAACTTAGATGATCTCAAAGAATGCTCTCTGTATGAGTTTGCATAATATTTTCTGTTATGTGCAACACACTTTTCGGCCTGCCCTTTTCCGAAAACTTTTGCACATTCACCGTACCGATGATCAAAAGCAAGTGGAGAGAAGTAGGGGGCAAACTTCGCGAACACATCTGGGAAATCACTTCGAAGATTGAATGAACTTCCCATATCAGAGAAACTTCGTCGTTTCTTACAATGCGTGTCAATAGCTTTCATCAAGTAATGGTGACAGATCTGTATTTTCGTTGAGGGCAGTGCGTATCTTGCTGCTTTCATGAACCCGTCATCTTTGTTCATTATCACGAGCTTGACATTCATACTAGACTGGACAGAACCCCCGACTTCATTCAACTGGTTATTCAACTGATGATTTTGATGGTGATTTTGATGTTCATGTTCTTGAATTGTAGGACGTTCCTTAGCGTTATGAACTCTTGATTCCCCAATTCTACTGGTTGTACTGACTAATTTGAGTGCACAAGCAATAAGTGCTGTAGTACCGTCAGCGTCCACTTTGAACTGCTGCTCAGACAAAACTTCCTCTTGAATTTTACGAGAAGTTCTGCATTGGGGTAAAGGACAAGTCACATTAGGCTTGAAACTGGCATGTTTCTGATTATATTTATCACCCCTCGCAAAACAACTGTTCTTCATAACATTATCATATATCTTCTCAGTGCTGTACATGAACATAAAACCAATAGGATTACCGGTTTTGTCAACACAAGCGTTAATAATGAAAACGTCTGATCTCTTCCTATTACTTTTGTGCATAGTATCAATTGAAATTGCGTCCGCTAAATTGCTCATTCTTACTATTTCCTTGAAAATGATTAGGACACCTGTCATACCCCGACAGTTAAACACAAAAACCGAATACTTCTTTTTTTGTGATTCAGCAAGTTTCATCAACGAGGTCCATTCACAATCATCGTGTTTATAAATAGACTCCAAATACTTGTTGTACCCTTTCTTCATTCGACCCTGACAGTTCGGAGGAAATGTCCTCAGCGCAATATCGATATAATTTGACCATTTCATCACGAGAAAGAATTTTCCAAACTTACAATTTTCAAGGTATTTCTCGATTTCATCATCAGTGACAAAATCAGCCAAATGAGATTTATGGTGTTTATGCCGTACGTTGATAGCCAGAATCCTTTCCTCACGGTTGAATTGGATTCTAATAATGCCGTTGCATGCTGCTGGCGGAGAACGATCAAGGAATCCACGATGAAGTAATTCTTCACAGGATGCATTCAAATAACTAGGCGAATTAGAATGGTAGCGACAAGCCAATTCGTAGTCACAACGCTTCCTCATTTTACTTTTGGCAAATGGTGAGTGAGTAATATGATAAGGGTATATACCCTGCAATTTATCAATGAACTCACTAAGATAAGTGTCAAGATGTATAATAGTCTCAAAATCATCTGAACCCAAAACGTCGTCAACGGTTAGTGGTACATGGAAAACCACTTCATGGAGATCTCTTGCTTCAATTTCAGAAGCTCTTTTCGCTCCATGCATGTCTTCTAGAGAATCATAGCCACTAAATTGTTCATGGTGACGTCTCATTTCAACTAAAACACTTTCTAAATTCGGGCATTTAACAACTTCACAATGCATTTTGTTAACACGTTGTTTAGAAAGATCAGAACACATTTTTTCAACTGGATGCTTTTCGATAAAGTTGTACTCGTTTCTGACGTGTCCACTGCACAGAGATTTAGGTCTATCATGATCTTCCTCCGCGAGGTCTGAATCATAATCATGATAACTTTCTGATATGATATAATCTGAAATTGAATTGGAATCACTGCTATCGTCTAAAGATGGCGACTCATCACAAGAATACCTGCGTGTAAACATACCAGGGAAACCACCATTATCGGAGCCAAATTCAGAATCTTCATCAGGTTCTAGTAAATCATTTGACATATCATCTTCTGGATCAGTAATGCCTATTATTTCATCAAAATTGTTTTCTGAAGAGTCATAGTCATAGAAAGAACCGTCAGAACTATAAGGTATCGGATGTGACAGTATACGTTTCGCAACATCATCATCACTGCTAGTAAGCGATATCCGTTCTTCGTCGTCGTCGTCGTCGTCGTCGTCGTTGTCATCATTATCGTGAGAAGAAGAATGATCAATGTGTCTATTTTCTGATTGCGAATTGGTACTCGAAGCATGCTGGGGAACTTGCTTAGGACCATTTTGAAGTGCTTCCCGGGGAACTAGTTGAGGAGCTTCCTGAGGAACTTCCTGAGGAACTTGCTGAGGACCAAGATGAGGAACCCTTGGAGGAACCATTGGAGGACCAAGATGAGGAACCATTGGAGGACCAAGATGGGGAACCATTGGAGGAACCATTGGAGGACCATGTTGAGGATCATGATGAAAAACCATTGGAGGAACCATTGGAGGACCATTTTGGGGATCATGATGAGGAACCATTGGAGGACCATGTTGAGGAACCATTGGAGGAACCATTGGAGGAACCATTGGAGGACCATGTTGAGGAACCATTGGAGGAACTATTGGCGGACCATGTTGAGGAATCAACTGAGGAAACTGCTGAGGAACCTGATGGGGTGGAGGTCCATGTCGAGGAATTGGCGGGGGAAAACGCTGAGGAGCTTCCTGGGGAAACTGCTGGATAAACTGCTGAGGAATTGGCGGAGGAACCATAGGAGGAACCATTGGAGGAATCTGTTGGGGCATATCCACATCACTAAAACCAGGAGGTACGCTTGCTCTAGCACTCGCTTCTAATTGTGCTCTCAATAAATTTTCATTATACTGTTTTTCTGCTATAATAGCTTGTTCGATTTGACGTTCAGCAATAATGCTTGCCCGACGCCGTTCGTTCTCCCTATGTGCAGCATCATTACCTTTAAAAACTCCATTCTCGTTGAGATTCTGCTGGCGTTTCTGAGGACTCTCTGCGTTTGTGTCAGCAAGATTGCATTTCAATGCTTCGCGCAGAGTACAAATTTGACGTCGTACTTCGACACGAACAGTGTCAAGAAGCCGTGTTCTGGCGGGCGAGTTCCACCCAAAACCGAAATGTTGAAGGTCAATAGGATCAATAGATTTCTCTAGAGCTCGAGATAACTGGAGATCAAGATTGATGCCTTCATAGGTTTCAGGTATTTCGATATGTTCGCTGAAATTATATGTACTGTTCATGATTTATCATGTGTGTGTGTGGGTGGATACTTTAGTAATTGTTTTTGTCTTTTGTATTTTTGTTTTTTTGTTGTGGTAACATTTGATCTTTTCATATATCTCACGTGACACAATCAATTGACGTAATCACATGATATTCACATGACATCATCAACATTAGTAATATCAATTAAGCGAATGAAGCACCTTACCCTGATTGTGTGTTTATAGTAAGTGGAAATACCTCAAACTTCATAAAGACGTTAAACATATAAACACAAACGATACAAATTGCTCCTTTAATGTAGTCATGTACTTTAACAAGCATTTAATAGATCCAAACAGATACCTTTTCGCGTGGTTTGTTCAGTTGCATGCAACCACATTACATAAGTATTCCACCAAGTCCACCAACGTAATAAACTCCAACACATAATAAAAGTCTCTTTCCACCCACCCCGCTACCCCCATGAGTTCCACATCATCAAACCAGATCTTGGAACAGATCCGCTCATCACTTGACGGCACTCAGTACTCAACTACTGCAGTGTATGCCAGTTTAATAGTGACCTTCGGTGGTGCTATCCTTATCTCGTTACTAGTGTGGATATTCTGGCCAAGAACCAAGACAATTCACGCTAAGAAAACGATAAATGCCATGAATTCATGCATTTCATCTCAACCCTCACCAACCTTAGTTTCTTGCATCAAAGAAAGTTGGAAGTTAACCGACAAAGAGCTCATTCAAGGGTATGGGCTTGATGCATACACTTACATCACCGCTCTCAAAATGGTACGAAACATATTTATTGTCTTCACTGTTGTTTTATTCGGTATTGCGACACCAGTTAATGTTATTTTCAATATGAAAAAAACTGTTATGTTCGCTAACCTTTCTTCTAAGGATGCTTTGTTACTGTTGACCCCAATGCTGGTGGGTAAAACCCAAATGATAACCCATGTAGTGTTAGCTTGGGTCGGTAACTTTGTAGTTTTTGGATTTATTTGGTATTACTACATTAGAGTCTTTGCTGCAAGATCTCTGCATATGAACAATTTCGATTACCATAAAAAGAATTGCGTTAGGACAGTTATGTTTTCTAACTTGAAACGTAAATTCCAGACATTACCAAGCTTAAATGAATTGTTAAGTTCCCAATGTCCTGATATTGTTCCTGTGAACATAACTTTAGGTCAGAACACCTCCCAACTTCGAGCTCTTATTCATAGTTATGACAAATTGGTGGAAAAATACGAGAAGTATGTGATAAAAATTAAAGAGCCGGATCATAATAAAGTTACCGGATATGAAAACAGACTTACAGAATTGAAAGAGTTCATTGCAATGGAAAGAGAAAACATTAAATCGGCTAAGGCTCCGTCTAACTATGCCTTCATGACATTTGCATCGGTGGATGATGCGATCAAAGTATGCCGCAGATTCGCTTCAAACTCGTTAAGTTTAGTTGTCCGAAGATGTCCACCGCAAAATCATCTTATTTGGACTAACGCCAACTTGAATAAGTCAGATCACCGACTTAAACAGTTCATCATGAACAGTTTGTTCGCTACATTGTTGATTATTTGGATAGTTCCAAGTGCGCTTATTGGTTGTTTCTTTTCAAATTTAAACAGATTAGCCGCCGTTTGGCCTGAATTCAATAAATCAATGCAAGAAAATCCTGTTGGCTTTGCTATATTACAGGGTGTCTTAGCTCCTTTGATAACAACATTGATTTTCATCTCGCTCCCGTACATTTTCCGTAAGGTGTCGTTTATGCAGGGCAAGATCACAAAGACAGAACGTGAACAAGAAGTTCTTAGAAAGCTGTTTTTGTTCTTTTTTATTGACAACTTCCTTATTTTCACATTGATGGGTGTCATTTGGGACATCGTTGCTCAAGTCATCCAAACATCACAGTCAGATAAGAGCTTGACTGTGACTGAAATCTGGAACTCATTGCATATTGGACAGCGAATCGCTACTGCAATTGTGAACATTTCAAGTTTCTGGGTTATGTACCTGTTAAGAACAATTTTAGGGTTATTCGTTAATGCTTCCCAACCCATGGCCATTGCCCAAAAAATCACTGGGAAAGTCAAAAAGAAGACAATAAGGAAGATCTCCGCTGAGAACACTCCACCAAGTTTCCAGTATGCCGTCAGCTATGTCACTTTATTATTCAATGCAACTATCGCATTTGCATTTACAACAATCCAGCCGTTGGTTATTCCGATTGTTACTTTGTTGTTCACTCTGCTCGTTATCCTCAAGAAGTACGAGATTGTACATATTGCATTCACAAAGTATGAATCAAATGGTGAATTCTGGCCTGTTATGTGTAGCATTATCTTGTTTTCAGTGTTTTTTGGGAATCTGGTGATGCTATGTGTGGTTTGGGTTCAATCTGATTGGTATATTGCCGTTGCAATCATTCCTTTGCCGCTGCTTGTTATTGCGTTTAAGATCTTACTTATCTTAAAGTTAGATTTCGCAAAGCAACAACCAGATTCTGACGTCAAGTTTCCGTTTATGATTGCTTCAAATGAAACTTACTGTGATCCAATCCTTTCTACAGAGCTTTCTGAACCTCTTTTACAGGTGCCTAGTAGTATCACAGACCCGTTTGCTACTACAACATATAATGTGAGCAGTTGGGGTGATTCTAAAAGAATAGACGAAGTTGGTCTAATTAGATACGATTCTGAGAAGTAGTGCCCAATATTTATCATTTACCTAGAACAAACGGAAGATTTAACGAAAATTAGCTGATATATTACATAACCTAACCCTGACATTTATCCATCAGGACAAATTTCCTAAAAGAGTAATTTAATACATTATTGGTATGAATATGATTACGAATATGAAACATAATAAATAGCTGGAAACCAGGTTTAAATTAAAAACAGCCTTACCAATCTCTACTGATCTTGTTCAAATCAGGGTAAGCTGGCTCAACCGGAATTTTGCCAAGTTTCTTAGTGCCAGACTCTAAGAAACTGTGGAAAGAGTGACGCTTCTTTTCATAAGCACTGATATCACTTTCATTTTGTAAAGTGATTCCAATATCGTCCAAACCGTTGATCAAACAGTGTTTACGGAAAGGATCGATATCAAAATGAGGAATAATGACCTCGTTGTTCTCAGTTAAGATCTGCTGCTTCTCTAAGTTAACACAGAAAGGAATAGCCTTCTCAGCCAAAGGAATCAGCTTCTCACGGATATCCTCCATAGGAATTCTAATTGGCAACAAACCATTCTTTAAAGAGTTGTTGTAGAAAATATCACCGAAACTAGGAGCAATGATAGATCTGATACCGAAATCAGCCAAAGCCCAAGGAGCATGCTCACGAGAAGAACCACAACCGAAGTTATCACCGCTAACAATCAAGAATTTAGAGTTAGTCCAAGGCTCACGGTTTAAAACGAAGTCAGTCTTAGTTGGGTTACCCTCTTTATCTAAAGTGAATCTGAGCTCATAAAACAAACCAACAGAAAGACCAGTTCTCTTAATGGTTTTTAAAAACTGTTTAGGAATGATAGCATCAGTATCAACATTAGCCTTAGCTAAAGGAGCACCAATACCAACTTCAGAAATGAATTTAGGAATGCCAGCAGCACCACTAGCAACATGAGCCTCTTCAGCAGTCTCTTCAGGAGCGTTTTCTTCAGCCTCAGTTTCGGCCTCATTCAAAGGGTTCTCATCCTGATCATACTGATTCCCCTTGTTTGCACCACCATCAACCTCTAAATCGACACTACTAGCGTTAGCTTCAGCAGGTAAATGCTCTCTGCAGTCAGTCAAGTGACCAGTAATAGCAGCAGCAGCAGCCATAGTAGGAGACATCAAGTGAGTACGACCTAAAGCACCTTGACGACCCTCGAAGTTACGGTTAGAAGTAGATGCACAGCGCTCACGAGGAGACAAGATATCAGGGTTCATACCCAAACACATTGAGCAACCAGCCTCTCTCCATTCGAAACCAGCATCAATGAAAATCTTATCCAAACCCTCAGCCTCAGCAGTTCTCTTAACTAAACCAGAACCAGGAACAATCATAGCACGCAAGATGTTAGAGGCAATCTTCTTGCCACGAACAACACCAGCAGCGCTTCTCAGATCCTCAATTCTAGAGTTGGTACAAGAACCAATGAATACCTTATCAACCTTAATTGTGTTCAAAGGAGTATTAGGCTCTAATCCCATGTACTCTAAAGCTCTGATCATACCGCTGCGCTTAACTTCATCAGTTTCACTCTTAGGATCAGGAACATTAGCAGAAACAGGCAAAGCATCCTGAGGAGAAGTACCCCAAGTAACAGTAGGCTCAACTTCAGGACCCTTGATGTTAACTACAATGTCGAATTGAGCATCCTCATCAGAATGCAAAGTCTTCCAGTACTTAACAGCCTTTTCCCACTCAGCACCAGAGGGAGCAAGAGGCTTGTTCTTGAAGTAAGCAAAAGTCTTCTCATCCGGAGCGATCATACCAGCACGAGCACCCGCCTCAATAGACATATTACACATAGACATACGAGCCTCAACACTGAGATCTCTAATAGCCTTACCAGCGAACTCCATTACACACCCAGTACCACCAGCAGTGCCAATCTTACCAATGATGTGCAACATCAAATCCTTACTGGTAACACCCGGGCTAAGATCGCCGTCTACTTGAATAAGCATGTTCTTGGACTTGCTCTGGAGCAAAGTTTGAGTAGCAAGAACGTGCTCAACTTCAGAGGTACCGATACCAAATGCCAAAGCACCAAATGCACCGTGAGTAGAAGTGTGTGAGTCACCACAAACAACAGTAGTACCAGGAAGAGTGAACCCCTGTTCAGGACCAACAACATGAACAATTCCTTGACGTCTGTCCTTCATTCCAAAGTACTGAACACCGAAATCCTTGACATTCTGCTCTAAGGTAAGAACCTGAGTTTTAGAATCAGCCTGGTTAATGAAACCGCCAGTGTCTTTCAAGGACTTACGAGAATCAGTAGGAATGTTGTGGTCCACGGTGGCCAAAGTACAGTCAATTCTGCGAACTTTGCGGCCAGTGTTCTTCAAACCTTCGAAAGCTTGAGGAGAAGTGACCTCGTGAACGAGATGGCGGTCAATATAAATCAAATAATTAGTGTCATCGGTTTTAGAAACGATGTGGTCTTCAAAAACTTTATCGTACAGTGTTTTGCCAGCCATTGTTAAGTTGCTTATTATATCTGTTCTGGGATTGGCTGGATTTATACTGAACCCTAAACTCCGATACCGGTTGGAATTCCGACATCGCCTGGGTGAGAGTTCCGATTTCGGTATACACACATGAATTATACACACATGAATTATACATTACAAATTTCAATTAAATTTATATACTTATTTCACCACTACGTATTTTATTTTGAATATCAATAGCTGCTTGGCGTTGTTCGGGGGTCATTTGTGCTAAATGCTGGGGAGTTAGCTGCATAATTTGCTTATACATATCACTAGCTGGATTCGACTGTGGTTGTGACTGTGCTGCTGACTGTACATGTGGTTGTGTCTGGGCCTGTGGTAAGGGTGTTCGTACACGTGATCCTCTTTGCACATTAGCCTGCACATTAGGCCTACTATTTTGTACTGGTTTAGGCGGCAATGGATTTGTAGGTTCTGCAAACTCGTTAAGAATCAGACTTCCTGCTTTACTAGTATCGATCATTCCTAATTCAAATAACGACTGGACAATTGCGTACGCTAATTGTGGATTTTTAGAAAGCAACAAAGAAGCTTCTTCTGGTTTATCCTTGACTAATTGCCGTAATTCTGTAAGTAGTTCTAATTTATACTGCGGTGTAAGGCTTGAAACAGCATTTACAATGTCGGGAATAGCACCTGCGCTCTCTTGTTCGTGTTCAGTGTTTGCGTTGTTATTTTGGTTGTTATTTTTAGACTGGAATCCTCCAGACGAGTAATTGACTTTCAAACGCATATTTCCTACTTTATAATTGTCTAAATTACGAATAGCACTCGACGCTGATTTAGGATCATAGTACTGAATAAATGCAAACCCTTTAGACTTTCCAGTCATTTTATCGAACATAAGACGCGTTTGCTGGATAGGACCAGCTGTGCGGAAAATGTCTTCGAGTTGTTCTTCTGTAAGGTCGAAGGGGATACGTCCTACGTAGACTTGATTCGATTGAGACATAGTGAAGTTAGTTAGTAATGGTGGACATCAGTTATGTAAGTTCTTATACACGTTTGAAATTTAATTGTTTACATATGTGTGAGAATTCATTTGCTCTTTAAAGTGAGATATTTACGTACGCACATGTGTACGTGTACGTGTGCACACACACATATACGTGTACCTTTACAACTATGTATAGTAGATACTCGTTTTATATCTCACTTTATTGGGCAAGGATCTTTACATAATCACTAAAGGACCACACACCTATTTACACACCCACACCCATTTACACTTATCAACAGGTAATGAGTCCCGACGACACAAAGAGTGCGAACACACACACATCCATTCATGCGATCCCACCTCAGCTGAGTATTCTAACCCACGATACTCTTTATAAACCGCTGAACGTGATTGCCCTCCCCGAGTACCACCGTCACCCTAAAGTCGAAGAACGCCATCAATACAGCATTCTATACGGTGATCCAGACTCTCCACAGTTCCTTACTAAAGGATCTCAATTCCTTCCTATCCATTTCAAGGCTCTCGCTTTAACTGATACGAAAGGCTCTCATTTGAAGGACGGGTTACGTACTCATAACTCGGTGTTCTCTCACTACCATTTCTACAGAGACGACCTTCAAAACAAAGACAACCTCCCCGCTGTTGTCATTCTTACTAATGTCGAGAACTCGATCTCGGTATTGAATTTCGACGATGTCTCTGCTCAACAAGCTGCTGAACCGATTGCTAGTTTTGCCTTCCGTGATGCCTGGCCCCTCTGTTTTGATTTCAACAAAACTACTATTTCAAAGGAAAACCTTGATCTTGTTTTAGGATTAAGTAATGGTATTCTTGTTCAGATTGATTTGGTTAACCAAAAGTTCAAGCAAATCAACATTAAACATAACTTCACGAGGTCCCCAGTAACTGCTGTTAAATGGGTTCCTAAATCCACAAGTCAAGTTATTGCTGCTCATTCTGATGGGTTTGTTTGTATTTATGACTTTGCAAAGGAAGATGGTGAAGTTCAATTAGACATTCAAAAGTTCAAGAGTATGCATAAACTTTTGAAATTTGGTGAAAGACCAGGATGTGTCCAGGCTATTTATAGAATGTGCAACAAGGATTTCTATATTGAAACTCTAAAGGTGTTTAAGGACTCTAAAATCTTGGTTGCTGCTAAGGACGAATTTTTGAAGATTTTCGATTTGGAGAGGGAGATGATTACGGACTTGATCCCGACTTTCTTTGGTGGTGTACACGTACAAACATTCACTTCAGACAGGAAGTATATCATTTTTGGCAGTGAGGACGGATCAATTGGCGTTTTAAACGCAGAGACATTAGAACTGGTGGTTAGATTAGTTGGTCATACCTCTTGTATAAAGGCGGTTTCTTCAGATAGGTACGCTGATTATACAATGGGGTACAGACTAGCAAGTATTGGTGAAGACCGTAGATTGCTGGTTTGGGACTTTACCCCGAACGTTTTAAACAGACCGAAACTCACGCCAATTGTACAGTTAAGTGCTGATCAATTGTACGGTATGCAAGATTCTAAGCTGGATGATACTGTTGTTCGGAAAAGGTACGCTATGTATGACGTTCCTGCTGGGTTTCCGCTTGCGCATATTAGACCTGTGCTTCCTGAGTGTGGCGAAGTAGAACTTACTGATGTCAAGTTCAGTGATACGTATTTACACGTAGCTGCTGCTGACGGTAAAATTTGGACATGGAAAAAGACAGACAGTTATTATGTTGGATCTAGCTAAGTAGAGGGTTAACTGGGTGAATACCTGGCGTGCCAGTCACATGAGACAAAAAGTAACAAGTTACAAGAAACGAAAAGCTAAAGAAATGTGGAAATATATTCTTTTTAATTATATGTTGTGATGTTTAAAAAACTAACTGAAAAAGTTCAAAATTAACTGAAAATTTTCTGGATTTCAAGGTACTTGTTACGAGTGTTCTGAACAACATCTTCAGGAATTTCAACACCTTGTTTCCCCTTTAGGTTATTCTTGACTAACCAGTCACGCAGGTATTGCTTATCAAAGCTGTCTTGCCCTTGCCCTAATTTATACCCGTCTGCAGGCCAGAAACGAGAGCTATCAGGAGTCAAGACCTCGTCAACAAGAACTAAATTTCCCTTGGCATCTAAACCAAACTCGAATTTAGTATCGGCAATAATAACACCACGAGAAGCAGCGTGTTCTCTAGCACATTTATAGAGATTAATAGCCACTTTCTCGATTTTATCCACCAACTCCTGACCGACGATCTCAGCAGCCTGTTCTTTACTGATGTTCATATCGTGTTCACCGGCTTCAGCTTTAGTGCTTGGAGTGAAAATTGGCTCAGGGAACTGCTGACTTTCTTGTAAACCAGCAGGTTGCTTAACACCGTGAACAGTACCTGATTTCAAGTACTCAGACCAGGCGCTTCCAGTTATATAACCACGAACAATGACTTCAAGGGGTAAGATCTTCAGTTTGTTAACAACCATACATCTTCCTTTTAATTGTTCCTGAAGTTCAGGATCACTAGTGATCTCGGAGGGTAAAGAACCGTCAGTGAGTGGGTCCCCGTTATCAGCTAAATGATTGTGAACCTCATTTTTTAAGAAATTGAACCAGAATCTGGATAAAGTTGTCAAAATTTGGCCTTTGTTAGGGATACCGTTCTCCATAACAACATCATAAGCGCTGATTCTGTCAGTGGCTACAAACAATAGTTTGTTGTTAGGAAGTTCGTAAAGTTCACGAACTTTGCCGCTAGCAACGAGAGGGAGCTTGTTCTTCAAGTTTATAGACTGCATTCAACTAGTTATCTGTGATTCGATGATTCGAGTAGATGACTCATCGGGTTCTTACGGGGTTTAGATCTTAGATATGGGGAACGAACAACACACACAACGCACAACGACCAATAGTGTAGTCAGCAAGAGAGTGGGGAAAGAGGGGGAGCTAGCTACACACCCTAACCCAAATGGGCCCCATATCAACACTCACGTGGTCAGGGACCACACCGACGTGTACCACGTATATTAAAAAAAAGAAGAAGATTCAGAAAGCACCTGCCATTTTTTCCTTCAACTTTTGTTTCCGAATTTTAGCAGCTTCTAAACATTTTTGGATCATATATTCACAATCGGATCTCGTAGACGATTCTAAATTCATACACTTTCTAAACTTCTGTAATGCAATTTCGTCATCCTTTAATAACAAATATGCTCTGCCCTCGCGGTAGTAACTCTTTGCTAAATCAATATCAGTAGCTTCTGGCATTTCCTGTACAAACTCACAGCTCTCAATTGCGTATTTATACCACTGTACACTGTTCGTTTGTACTGCAGAAATCGCTATATTCAACAGTGCTCTGATTTTCAATTTCGTAAGAATTTCCAGATCCTTTTCATCTAAATCTTCTGGGTAGTATTTATGACAGTAGTGAAAAGCCTTTTGGTACTTCTCACATGCACTAATATAGCTATGTTTTTGGAATGCAAGTTTCCCAAACCCAAGTATATCTTCCACAGCCCTGAAAACAGTTTTTGGGTTTAATTGATCAATTCGAGGCTCAGCTCTGAAATTCGAATTATAAGTATCTCCCCAACAATCAGCATAAAATTCAGTCTTCTCGTTTTTTTCTAATCTACGAACCGCTCTTATCGGATTTGCGATAAAGTCCCAACCCGAGATAACACACCCTACTGCGTCAGATATATTAGGGTAAGCCTGCAATGCGTCAGACTTCGATAAATTTTTAGTAGGTATAATTATGTCAGTAGGCGTCAAATATATGAAACATTTGCTTACTTTCTTTGATAATTTCGGTAAATTAAGAATACTGTTGTTGTTATGTTTCATAAGTAACCATCCTTTAAAATCTTCTTCAAATTTCGAGTTTTCTTTTAGGCCCTCAAATAGAGGCAATGCCTCGCCATTCAGTTTAATTGTTGTTTTTTTATCAGTTGTTGTGAATCCAATTACAACTCGATTCGGCTGAGCGGTTGAAGCCGTCGTTTCAGTGGACATGACGACTTTAGTTATTTCGTGCGCGGATTATATAAACTAGCTAAGTTTAGTTAGGTAAGATATGTACGTGTACGCGGGTTAAGTGCCACCCTAACCCTATCACCATTATACATATATACCCATACATAACCCCTTAACCACAGTTGCCACACTAAACAATAGCAAACGTTACTGTTACCGATTTTATATAATGCCAGAAATCACGTTCGACGACATGAATACGTTTTCGACGATTCCTCCTGATGTGGACTATGTTTACGATGCTACAGACTCGACAGACGCAATTGAGTCAGTTTCAGACTCTCAACAATTTGTTTGCATTGATAACGAAGGCCGATGCGTGGATGAGTTTGGATATAAGGAACAACCTCCCATTGTGTTTGTAGGTACCACCGAGGATTTAGCTCTCAAAAACGCTGCTAAATCAACAAGTTCTGAGGTGTACTGGGCACGTGATGATGGGTACTGGGGCAAGTACACCGGCAAAACTTTCTCTAAAACTCCACGACCTGATTTGAAGAGTGTTTCTGGTTTAGTTTCTGTTTTACAGCAGTCAGACACTGACGTGATCAGCTCTAAGGATGTTCCCTTGGATCTCGCTTTAGAGATTGTTGAAGGGATGTATAAGGATCATGCCATTGAATCTTCAACGCATAACAACGCTAACCCAGTATTATCATTTTCTGATGAGACATCGTTTTCTGATGAGACACCAATTTCTGATGAGACACCAATTTCTGATGAGACATCGTTTTCTAGTGAGACATCGTTTTCTAGTGAGACACCAATTTCTGATGTTGAAGAATCAGAACCTTCCTGTGCATACCGACAATACGATACATATGAACTGGACGAAAAGCGTCCTACTGTTAACTCATTCATTGACTTCATCAATAGAACCAAACGTGATTCGAATATCCCATTTAACATCCTCAATTATGCCCAATTAGAGTTCCTTGCCGACTCATTAGTCCAACTTTCTCTTAACATCAAGATCTATTTTGGAACTTTCCGTGATTTCAACCAGATTCTAACTTTAGAAACGGCAGCCGTTTCTCAACAAGCGACACCAGGCGTTCTTTTCATTACACCATTAGACGATTTCAATAAAGTCAACGAATTCGTTTCTAGAGTTAACTTTCACCACTTTGACTCTCCAATTACTTTGCTCAATTCATTCAAAACATCCCCTGAACCGGAATTGAATGCCAGTACACGGTTTCCTGACACTGATTATACAATGCATATTTTGGCTCCTAGCAAATTTCCGATCAACTTGTTCAATGATGAGAAGCAAGAATTTGATGAAAGTAAGAACTTCTTCGGTGAAACTAGAAAGTTTTTATCTGCGAATGCGCACTGTTTAATTGATCACGTGAAGACTAACTATGTGGATGATGCTGTTCAACGATTTAATGAATTGAGTGATGAGGAGAAGAGATTAATACTTGGTATTTTTGGTGTAGCAAGTGCTACATTGCTTTTCGGAGCTGGCTATTTAACTGGGAAGTACTACGGACAACCACCTGTTGCAAAACGTTCTAGTAAGGCTTATTTATCAAGTCTTTCTGGGATGGGTAGCTGGCTTAAGAAACAAGGTGTAAATGTTCAGAAGGGCAGTGCTAAAGCTTTTTCTGGAATGGCTAGTAAGAGCACTAATCCGCGTAGATACTTTTCTTGGTGAATTGATTGGTATTAAACGGAGAAGTAGTTCTTTGTTTATACTGGATGCATACATGTTACCACAAATCAAATCACGTGACACTTTTCCACCTTAATTAACTATATCAAGTAACTATATACGGTCACGTGTTCACCTGAAATATTGAGCAACCCTTACCCTTACCGACATGTGTGGGTTGTTATGATTTTACATAATCACTATCAAATCAAATCAATAACGAACATTGTAGACTTCTCTCTCTATCTAGTTATCTATTGGAATTGGAATTAAGTAATGAACGTTAGTAAAATCTTGTGTGTTGGTAGAAACTATGTGGAACATGCTAAAGAGTTGGCAAACAAAGTACCCAAATCTCCCTTTTTCTTCTTAAAACCTCAAAGTTCAATTCTTTTACCTAATTCTGGACCTATACTGCGTCCTCAAGGTGTGAATTTACACTATGAACTTGAATTGGCCGTACACATTAAATCTAGAATTCATAAACAAAATCCTCAGAATTTCACTTTTGAACAGGCCAAATCTCATATTAGTGGATACTCACTTACTTTAGACATGACTGCACGTAACTTACAAAGCGATGCTAAACAAAAAGGCCTACCATGGACATTTGCTAAAGGATTCGACACATTTTTGCCAATTTCAGATTTAATTTCTCCAGACCAAATTCCGGATCCTCAGAATTGCCAGTTGAAGCTATTCATTAATGATCAATTGAGACAAAATGACAGTACTGATTTAATGGTGTTCAAAATCCCGTACCTACTAGCTTACGTTTCTAATATCATGACGTTAGATAAGGGTGACGTCATCTTAACAGGAACTCCTAAAGGTGTTGGTGAAGTCTTCCCCGGAGACAAATTAAGAGGCCAAATTTATTACCAAGACAAATTGGTTAAAGAGCTGAATGCTGAAATCGAGGATGCAAGTCCATCGTATATCCCCTCCCTCTAATTCCTCTCTAGTTCCTCTCTAGCTTCTTTAAGTTACCCCTATATATACCCACTAAATATTAATAATTGTCCCCTCGGGGACATTTGGTCAAAACTTTGTAACAATACAGAGAAGATTAGCATGGCCCCTGCATAAGGTTGACACGCTATACAAAGAGATTGATGAAGCTTATTTGTATTTTTTTGCACAGAACCGCAATTATTTTTACCACTTTGTGGGTATTAACACCCTCTAAATTAAACAAAATCTACTTTCTTCACTATATACTAGTGCTTACATAGATAAATCACTGGTTCGAATCCTGGAGTCCGGATTTAACAAGGCTAAGAAACATAAGCACCTCCTTACTAGCCTCAGGTTTATATGGCTCAATAATCTCAACATCCAAACCAATAGGCTTACCTCTTTGAACAATTGTTTCATATTTAACGATTTCAAATGGCACACTAGAGTCAAAAGTAAGGTTATCAAAAATTGGGTCACGAAGAATCGAGGGTTTAGGAATTCTCGATAACAAAACAGATCTCAAAGCTGATTTTTTGATTTTTTCAATTGACTCAACAGATTTTAAGGGAATCACTTCTCTGGTAGTGAGATGTTTAGGAACAGCAGGTTTAGGTTTAGGTTCAGTTTGCTCACTAGAACCAGAGCCAGAAGCAGAACTATTAGGATCAGCAGGCTGGATATTAGACAGATCAAGCTGACTCAATTTCTTAATACGAGCAGCTTCAGTGGATAAGTACTCTTGAGGAATCTTACCGGCTTTAGCTAAAATATCACCCTTGGTAATTCTACCCTTAAACCCAGTTCCATGAACAGAGTCTAAAGAGATATTATAAATATGCGATAATTGAGCAACAGAAGGAAGAACAGGCAGACCAGCAGGTTGTCCTAAAGTTGAGGTGTCCTGTGTGGTACTCGTACTAGGTGCAGCACTTGTCGCAGGTGTGGGAGCAGGTGTGGGCGCAGGTGTGGGCGCAGGTTCGGCACTCTTCTCATATTTAGCGTAATCAATACTACCCAGATCCTCATCTACATCAGCAGTAACAGCAATTGGCACACCAACAGGCACATCTTTAGCGCCATTGTCTACTAAAACTTTAGCTAAAACACCGTCCTCAATTGCCTCAACACTGATTTCTGCCTTATCAGTCTCAATATCAAGCATTACATCACCAACTTTAAACGACTGGCCAGGCTTGACTTTCCACTCAATAATATTGCCCATATCCATAGTAGGAGACATTGAGGGCATATTAAATGCCGCTGCCATTAATTTGCTCGAATGAGCAAATGTGCGTTGAGCAACTGCTCTCGAAGAGCTTAACCTTAGTGCGTTGAGCATTATGTAGTAGTGATGTTTTAAGAGTCAGTTTCGAATTTTAGTAATCAACACACCCGGATCTTGCCATGCCTGACCAGAAAACTACACCAGAAGTTAAGGAAGAAAGTAAACATGATAACGTCAAAATATCATACGGCAACGATGCCAGCACTAATTTTTTGAAGGCTATCAAGGGCAATAACGTAATTGTAAGACAAGAAACCGGTGTAGAGTACGTCGGTATACTAAGTGCTATTGATCAATTCTTGAACGTAGTTTTACAGGACGCCAAAGAGGTTTATGAGGGTAAAGAGGTTGAAAAGTTAGGAGAGATTTTTCTTCGTGGATCAATTGTTAATTACATTGCTTTAGCGTAATAAAGCGCCTTATTTATTCCTACATATGAAACGACTGTTTAGTTTAGTAATATAGTAACTGTGCTCTACTATGTGCTACGTGCTCTACTATGTGCTATGTGCTCTACTATGTGCTATGTGCGCTATAGATGTATTGTGTTAGTTACATAGCACAGTAAGTACTGTTTAGTAACATGTATAGGGGGTAGTCATGCACAATGTAAACTGAATGTAAGGGTATATAAATTAATCGAATAAAAAAGAATGAGAAAATTAGCATACTAGAGATTGTTTGGGAGTTTACGTCTTTTTATTCAATGTGGGGTTTCCCTTCTCTTTTCGTATCTATTTTTTAGATCATGAAGAGGAACTGGAAGACAGCGCAAAGAACCACTAAAGTAGAAACCAAAGGAGGAGAATTAGCAGCATTAGTGCTCATGGATCCAGAACTGCTCTCAGCCTCTCTAGCTTTGAGGTTGCCAGGAACAGTAGGGGAGGCCTTGATGTTTCCACCAGAAGTGCCTGTAGGAACATCTTCATAAAGAGCGAAGATATCATCATGATTAGCATCAGCAGGCACAGGAGCTTCCTCTAAGGGAATAGCGGAAACGAAAACACGAGTACTGCCCTCTTCAGTCTTACCAGAGATGACCTCACCGGGCAAAGTAGTGCCTTGAACGGTAACACCAGAGACAGTAGTGGCAGGAATGACACTTCCAGGGATAGTAGTCTCTTCATAGCTGACATCAGTAGCAGTTGCATTAGCAGCAGCAGCAGCAGAGAACATATCCTGGAAGGAAGAGTCGAATCCAGCAACGCTGGCAGCAGCATCGAAGTCAATACTCTGGTCTGCTCTATCATAAGCACTAGGATTAGCAGACACTACAGCGTCAGAAGTAGCGTCAGGGGCATCACCTTCAGTGAACAAGGCAGAGTCAACATGGACAGTTGGGGTAGTAGTAAGGAAGGCCTCAACGGCATTGGTCACATTGCCATTGGTGTTGAAATCGGCGGATTCAGGGAAGATGTCAGAAAGGAAGCTACCTTGAGCAGACTCAATTGATTCAGTTTGCTGAGGTAAATAAACTGACAACATGTAGTCATTGATTTGCTCAATGATAGAATACTGAACCTCGGTTTGAGTGGCTGCGGTCAAGGCAGAAGCCAATGAGAGGTAAACAGGATCAGTGATAGTGGGAGTAGGGTAGTTCTCGATGTTAGACATAGTGTGTTAGTTCAATTGAAGTAGATGATAAGGTGTGAGTTGTAAGGGAGATCTCAATGCCCTTTATATATCATTTTTTTTTCTTACAAGACCGATTGAACGCAGCAACAAAAATCAATTAATTTCCTTGCGTTTCATGTTAAAACACGATGACCACCCATTGCAGCTTACATATCATGAGACTCGCTTAGTAACTGCATATT
Organism: Starmerella lactis-condensi; assembly: GCA_030568935.1. Taxonomy (NCBI): domain Eukaryota; kingdom Fungi; phylum Ascomycota; class Dipodascomycetes; order Dipodascales; family Trichomonascaceae; genus Starmerella; species Starmerella lactis-condensi. The sequence continues at coordinate 27,392 of JAJMJH010000005.1, forward strand.
ATGCACTTCGTGCGTTTTTCTTTTTTTTCACGTTGGCTGAAACGTAAGGAAGGAAAAAGAAGAAGAAAAAGGAAGAGGGGAAGTAAAAATAGGCACAAAAATAGGCAAGAAAAATATGCATGTAAAAAAAAACACCATAATATAGTCATCAAAAATAGTCATCATTAGAAAGCTACTAAAAAATTCACTAAAAGAAGCTAATAAGAAAAAGGCACTTACAAAAAAGGCACTTGAAAAAAGGCACTTGAAAAAGCTACTAAGAAAACTCAGTAAAAAGTAATTGAAAAACCAAACAACTATTATGCAAGACGAAATCGATAAAGCACTGGCAGAAAGCAGCAGTGAAAATACAAGCAGCAGTGAAAGCAGCAGTGAAAGCAGCAGCACAAGCAGTAGTGAAAATGAATTCACAAGCGATACTAATAATAATTCCAAAAAATCAGATCAGTTAGATGACGAATTAAGCGATGGAACAGAAGAATTCGTACCTAGAACAGTCAACGAATTAATTGATATAGAAATTCCTAAACTACCTACAGATTTCGAACTAAATGAACAAACAGTTCTAGAGTCTATTGGAACACTGAAAACCGCCGGCGATCGTGGTGTAGTAATCGAAAGTAAAGCCAGTGGACGGTACAGAGTGCTTGACGACGGTGCCATTTTCGTTTTGAAAAGTCCATTGAAACCAATTGGAGTTTTATTTGAAACTTTCGGACCTGTAGACCATCCATTTCATGTTGTTAAATTCAAAACTAATGAAGAAGCTAGAGAGTTCAAGGAGTTCGTTGGGTATGACGTATATCATGTGGTTTCAAAATCACGTTATGTGCTGACTGACGAGTTTCGGGTTAAGGGTAGTGATGCGTCCAATTTGAACGACGAGGAAGTGCCATTGGAGGAGCAGGAGTTCAGTGATGATGAACAGGAAATGTTAGCGAAATCAGCAAATAAAAAGAAGAAGAGACGGAGAAACAGAAATAAGAAACCCGATCAATTGAATAGTAACGTGCCTGACACTAGAAGTCAACAGAACGCACCCCAACCGGTCTCAACGTTACAAATGTCCCAACAGGTGCCTGTACAAATGCCCCAACAATTTCCACAACAAAGTTTCATGCCTGGTCAGCAAATGATGTATGTGCCGTTTATGTACCCTTTCCCATATTACTACGGCCAACAACCAACACAAACTACACAAACCCAACACCCCCAACAAACGTATGTACCACCACCACCACCACCACCACCACATGAACAACAGTCTGATCAGTCACAAAATTTTAATTTTAACCAGCCTAGACCATATTAAACATATATAAGAAACGCAATTAAAACAAAAATAGCTGCACCAAGAAGCCATACATAATTGTTATTGTCATTTCCACCTCCCTGGTCATTCGCTGGAGTTTCGTTTAAAAAAGCCTTATTTTTAGCAGCTTCATTAGCGATCTCAACAGCAGCACCCTTAAACGCGCTTTTATGAATATTCTGGGCAACGTCAGAAGCCTTCGGTGGAATGACCTCAATGCTTGCTCGGCTAGCGTAATCAGGAACTTCCTCGGTGATCTGCTTTAAAACATCCGGGAAAGTCTCCCTGAAAATTTGATTTTTTAAATTCCATTTCACACTGGCTTTAGCAAACATTTTCTTGCGTTCGTCACTTGATTTCATAGCACCGGTGGCCACATCGTCTGATGTCATAAAACTGAGCAAACCGGTAAGAATAGTGCTGACGTTCCAAGCGGGGTTCCATGTTTCTTGGTGGAAATCACTCATACTAAGACAAAGCGATGTATCAGGAACAAATCTACCGCTAGGAGTCAACATGCGAATATTGGGAGGGCCGTAGGGATAATTCGAGGGGAATTTAAGGGCACCTAAATACTGACCTCCTTCATAGGGGGTATCGGGGGGGCCGGTCAGTAAAAAGTACCATTGTAAAATGTTCTCTTCACTAGGACGGGCGTCGACATAGGGTGTAGGTGTTTCTTGCATGAGTTTACACTCAAGCGTAAGTCTTTTGAGTCCCATTCGTGTTGCCATTTTCGTTTCTAGTTTGGATTATTGGTATTATAAATGCGGTAGTTTCTTTTAACTAAAGTAGTTTCTTAGTGAGTAATGCGCGTAGCTACTAACTGTTTAGAGCTATCGACGTTTCCTTTATATTTCAATCCCGAGATTGTTCAGCTGGGAGTTTAGAAATTCGATTATTAAGCAAACAAGCCCGTACCGAAAATTGTCAACAAACGTGATCAAATCAAACCAAACCCCAGGAAGTTAATAATACCAACTAAACTAAACGAGCAGCACTTAAAGCACTAACAAAATAATGTCATTTCTAGGTATTGGTGGCGGCTCTAAAGGTTCTTTCAACCAGTCCAAACTCGATTCAGCAGAAACCGAGATAGATACTGTTGCTGATATGTTCAACAAACTTATTGACTCATGCCATAAAAAGTGTATTCAAAATTATAACGACGGCGATCTTACGAAACAAGAGGGACTTTGTTTAGACAGATGTGTTAATAAATACTTTTTAGTGAACGCTAAAGTCGGCGAGTATATGCAGAATGCTGGCCAGCAAATAGGCAAATAATCTGATCTACTTATACAATATTGTTAAATAACTCTTTATTCCTAAAACATTCCGTATTTAACTGAACTGTGTGTCTATTGTGGTACCTAATGTGGTACCTATTGTGGTACCTAATGTGGTACCTATAATAGTAAGCCAGAGTACTATATTTTACTATAATTCGCTATGCTAAGTCCTTTATGAATAAATAAGTTTACCTAACTATTTCAATTTAAATTCTTCGCTCATTCTAGAAATTTCATTAGAAACAGTAAGCACAGTTTTCAAATCAGAGCTGTTAACCCAGATTTTACCGTTAACACCAATTGCTAGTTCAAAAGTAAGCTTAGAACCAAGATCTATAAGCTCTTGGCTTTGTTTATAAAGCAAATGTCTAGCAAACCCAGTGCTAACAGTTACTAAATTCCCACCTTGTAACTGTCCTAACCCTTGGGACTTCCCTGTTTTACTATCGTAACACTCAATTTCTGTCTCTTCATCTCTATGTACTTTAACCACTTTCGCGTAGACAACATCACCAGCATTTAAATTAGGTTTGTTCTTTTTAGTAGCATTTTCGAAAGCCAATTGGTCTAAAGACACTGGTGGACAATAAGCCTGTAAACTCACTCTATATGCCTCACCTGATCTTCTAACGATAGTACCGATTACTAAATCTGATTTATAGGGGGTATACGCATCGAAATTATTATTCAAAAACAGTGTGTTTTTTGTAGTTTGAACTTCACCAGTAACTAATGCGCGACCGTCATCGATTCCTGGACCGTATTGTTTAGCTTCTGGAAGTATATCACCCGGGTACGCAATCATAATCGTGTATAAAAGAGAAAAGTTAGTACTTGTATTAGTATACTTAGTTAGTATTTGAAATTCCTATATTACTAAACAAACTGGGTTCAGATTCAGAATTGAATTACATAACTGTTCTGCTGACTGCTCGCTGTTCACCGGCGTCACCGTTAAATTAAATACCTTACATTACCTGTCCAATCAGACTTAGTTTATATACACTTGGCCCACCTCTCACCCCTTCTGCACCACAACTAATAAAACCTTTGCTTAAATCGATTATGGGAATTTGCTTATCGTGTATCAAACCATACACGGAATCAAGCAATAACGAAACCACACCATTACTACGCAACCAAAGCGAACAAGATATACATAATGCATCAAACACCCAACGACAAAACGAACTTAGTGATATAGTAAACACCACTCAAAATTCGTTCGTTAATGTCTCGTTATTAAACAAGCCCGCCAAATCACAGAACCCCCCCCCCCCCTCAAACTCAAACGATTCAGATCACCCCCCCAACCCTAACCCCAATTATAACCACACCCACACCCACACCCACACCAAAACAGAAACAATCAAACAGAAAGCCAGCACGGTCAGTTTAAACCACATCCAACTAACAGCATTAACAAATGAAGAACACGACCTTCTAAATAAAGACATTAAAATAGCATTACATATCCTTTAATTTTCTATACTCAGTAATAAACCTCTCTCTCTCTTCCTCTAACATTTTACGTCTAGCCAAAGATCCAGCAGATTTAGGAATCGTGTGTTTTTTAGGCTGGAACAATTCAGGCGGTCTGTCAGCAACCTCATTAAATTTGGGTGTTTTCTTTTTAGCATTAACCGAGGCCCAAATGTCTTCGTCATCAGAAGGCACGCTGATGTCATTATAGTCCTGCATATCCTCGATCTTTCTATTTTTAGCTTCTAATCTCTGTTTATACTCTTCTCTTAAATTCTCACTCTTAGCCTTGTGCTTTTTAGCATTCCTTTGACTAGCCTTAGAATTAATCCCCCTAGATCTGGGTAAGGGAATAGCCTCATCTACTCTTTTACTGAACTCGAACATACTCTCTCCGACCTTCCGTTTAAATTGTGGAGGTTTAGGAGCTTTTGGTTTTTTTTGTGCAGTCTGCATTCTTTCCATAAGTTGTCTGAATTTTCTAGGAGTGTCGTCCATCTCTTTAGATTTCTTTGTTTTAGGAGGCATTTTAGTCAAGTGAGTAAGCACACAACAGGCACACAGTACAGTATATATGCGGTATATATAGTGTAGTAGTACTTAGTACAGTGGTACTTAGTACAGTAGTACAGTAAGCACAAAATGCAGTATATAGTAGTTCACTATATAGGTAAGTAAGCAGTACAATATAGTATATAGAGAGTACATAGTATAGTAAGCACAGCGCATAGTAATCATGAGTAAGAAAATATTTTCCATATGCCCCCCAAAACCAGAACTAAAGCCAAAAGAAATATAGACGAAGCTCTTTCGAATTCTCATTTTGGGGAATTAGCAGACGTTGCTGACCTTCCTGAAGCCGAAGATTATGAACATAAACCTCGGTTCTTCCAAACAGAAGAAGAAGAAGGACTTCCTATTATTGTTAATGGTAAAGTACATCAAGTTAAGAGACGTAAAACAGAACCACAAGTAAATGAAAGTGACCACAGTGATAGTGATAGTGATAAAGATGATGGAAACGCTGCTGCTCCAGAGGAGAACACCGTAGACACCCTGTCAACTACCGAGTTAAAAGAGTTAATTGCCCTCTACGCAGAACTCATAACCACCGACCCTGAATCAAATCTGAGTAAACTAAAAGATTTAACTCATAAATGCGAACAAACCAGGAAAACAAAATTCCGCCAGCTTCTTGTTTTATCACTTAACCAAGTTTTTAAAAACATTATCCCCATGTACAGAATTCAGGAACTTACTGAAGCCCAACAAGCCGAAAAAGTTTCTAAAGAAGTTAAACAACTTCGTGACTACGAACAAGGCTTACTCCAGTCGTATAAAAAGTTCGTGCAAATGCTCAATGCCGGTGCTAAACAAGGCAGATCAAGCGAACAAAAAAACAGGTACGTTCTTTCGTGTACATGTCTAGAAATTTGCTGTGATTTAGTCCTTAACTTATCACATTTCAATTACAGACAAGAAATTGTTATTATTTTAGTGGACAAATTGAGTTCTCAACGTGTTGACAACGTCTACACGAGGTGCTTAACAACATTAAGCGAGGTTTTCGAGACTGATAATGAGGGACACGTCAGTTTTGAAGCTGTTCAAGCAATTGTTAAGATGATTAAACATAGGAGGTATAAAGTTGACTCTAGAGTTGTTAACTTGTTAACTCATTTACGTCTTCTTACTGAATTACAAGGTCGCGCTGATCTAGAAAAACTCGAAAGGGAAAAACCAGAAACAGAACTAAAATTGAAAAAGAAGGACCGCATCCATTTAACTAAAAAGCAAAGAAAACAGCGTCAAGAACAAAAACAAATTGATGAAGAAATGCGCAAAGCAGAGCTAGGCGTAAGTGCGCAAATGCGGGAAAGATTACAAGCACAAACTTTAAAACTGGTTTTTGTTTTATACATGAACATTTTGAAACTAAGAGCGAAAAACCTGCTTGGTGTTTGTTTAGAGGGACTTACAAAATATTCACATTTGATTAACAGCGAGTTATTTGGTGATCTACTTGAGGTTTTGAGAGAAATTTTGGAAACTTCTGATCTAGAAAACAGTCGTCAAGTGATGCTCTGTGTTTATACCTCGTTTCAACTGTTAAGAGGACAGGGAAGTGGTTGGGAAGAAAGCATGGATTTAGGTTTTTTTATTGAGAAGTTATACACTGCTTTACAAATGATGTCATTGAACCCACAAATTGAAAGATCACATAAATCTTTACAAAGCAGTCATAGAGGGAAACTAGCGAGTGAAACAGATATGCTGATCAGGTGTTTGGAAACTCTGTTTCTAAGGAGACGTAGTGTTAGTAAACCACGGTTACTGGCGTTTGCTAAGAGACTAGCTGAGTGCGCTTTACAGTTTCCAGAGCGGAGCTGTTTGGTTTCTTTAAAGGTTTTAAGAGCTTTAGTCAAGGAGCACCCGGAAGTGGCTGCTTTGTTAAGTGTTGAAGACCGTGTGGGACGTGGTGAGTATGTTTATAATGCTAGTGTTCCTGAACAGGCTAACGCTGAAGTGGCTACTTTATGGGAATTAGCTTTGTTGGATCATCATTTTGATCCCAGTGTTAGAGAAGCCGTTAATGAAGTCAAAAGGTAGTACGTAGGTATATATGTGGATCTGTGGTTACATGTAGTGTGGATCGGTGTGTACATGTGGTGTGGTTAAGTACGTCACGTGATATTCCACCCAGTACCCTGCGTGCCCGTACCCACTACCCAATAACACCCACATTACGCAAGTACATATATATATATATACACACAAACACGTAATGTATCCACATGTTCTCTTTAGTATTCGAAGAAAGACAAGATAAAAGCACACTCTCAAGTTATAACACAGTAAGTCTCAACCATACACTTTTCAGCACGAAAATCGATTGGGACAATCAAGTGCTTCAAGGGTACGTTGAACACGATCTTACTAGTTATGAACAAACAGTTGTTTTGGACACTTCGTATTTAGACATCAACGAAGTCAGTTTCAACGGCACAAAACTGCCCTTTTCAGTTGCTGATCGCAAATCGTTTTTAGGTTCAGCACTTTCCATCTCTAATGTGCCTTTAAATATACGTGGTAAACTGCGTATTTCGTATAAAACCACAGACGAATGCACTGGATTACAATGGCTGAATCCTGAACAAACCATGGGTCGAAAAACGCCCTTTTTGTTTTCGCAATGTGAACCTATACATGCCAGGTCAATTATGCCGTGTTTTGATACTCCTAGTGTTAAAGTACCTATGGATTTTGAAATCGAGTCTAAGTACCCAGTTCTAGTTAGCGGCATACAAACCACACCAACACATTTCGTTCAGAAAGTCCCAATTCCTTCGTATTTATTCGCAATTGCCAGCGGTAACCTAGTAGGCAAACCAATTGGTCCGAGATCAACTGTTTATGCTGAACCAGAATTCATTGATGAATGCCAGTTTGAATTCGAAATGGATACTGAAAATCAAATCAAAGTTGCTGAAAACTTGATTTTCGACTATGAATGGGGCAATTATAACGTGCTTGTTTTGCCTCCTAGTTTCCCTTTTGGCGGTATGGAGAACCCACAAGTGACTTTTGCGACTCCTACTTTGATCTCTGGAGATCGCACTTTAGTGAATGTGATTGCTCATGAATTAGCTCATTCATGGAGCGGGAATCTAGTGAGTAATAAAACATGGTCGCATTTCTGGCTTAATGAGGGCTGGACTGTTTACTTAGAAAGAAGAATTATTGGTAAATTGAAGGGTGAGAGTTATAGGAGTTTCGCTGCGTATGAGGGTTGGCAGGATTTAGTGGATACTGTCAACCAAATCCCAAGTGAGTATACAAAGCTGAGACTAAATGTGACCGAATTGGTTGATCCGGATGATACGTTTAGTACTGTTCCGTATGAAAAGGGGTCCTTGTTTTTATGGCATTTAGAGAATTTAGTTGGCCAAGAGGAGTTTGATAAGTTTATGAGGGCTTACTTTACTGAGTTCAAGTATAAATCTCTGGATACTGACGAGTTCAAACTGTTTTTCAATACTTTTTTTCACTCGCCGGATGTTGATTGGGATTTATGGTTAGAAACTCCAGGACTTCCTGAAGAACTGAATTAGCCGATAAATGGATAAACAACGATCCAAAGGAGTTTGCTGATCCTAGAGATGTAGAAAATTGGCATCCTCTACAATTGATTGTTTTCCTTAACATTTTAGACTCGGAGCCCAAACTGAACAGTGAGAAAGTCAATGCTTTGTCTGTTTATAATATCCCGTTAAGCAGTAACGCAGAGATCAAGTTCAGGTACTTAAAGATCGCCAGTACTTATAACATGCCTCAAAAATACGAACTGGCTAAATGGTTAGGTGAAGTTGGACGTATGAAATACGTTAGACCTTCGTACCAAACATTGAACAAGGTTGATAGAAAGCTTGCTTTAGAAACTTTTGAAAAAAACAAATTGTTTTATCATTCTATTTGTAGGGCAATGGTTGTGAAGGATCTCCAATTGGAATAGGCCATGACTATAGCCTATTACTATAGAGTTCCATAAATAGATTGTGTCTTTACTATGATTATACTATGACTAAACATAGTTATAGGCTACAGTTGCTATGGAAGACTATACGTACAGTATAGATACTATGGAAAAATGACTATAACTAGAGCTATACTACATATGTGACTATAATGTCCTACACTATAGATAGTATGAAGACTAAGTACGAGGTCTAATCTGTATACTGAACTCTGTACTGCCCATGACAGGAAGAGTACCAGCAGCAATCAAGTAATGATAAGTATGCTGATCAAGATCGACGAATCCTTGTGATTTTGCCATATCCAAACGCAAATTGTCGAATTTACCGCATTGAGCAAGTGTTGCCTCAATCAATGGCTGAGGAATTTCAGGTGAACTGAACTTCAAGTAAGCAGAGATCAAAGGTAAAGGCTGCGGGACGTACATACCATAGTTAGGAGGGTAGTACGGCACAGGAACTTGCTGAGGAATTTGGAAGCTGTGAGGGGTCTGAAATCTCATGGGAACGAATTCAGAATTTTCTACAGACTTCAAGTTGAATTTCAACGGTTTAGAACCCGAGTGTTTGGGTTTCTCTGCACTAGATTCTTCCTCTCTTTCTGTTTGCTCAGATTTAAATTGTTCAGATTTAACTTGTTTGTCTCTCAATTCTTTTTCTTTCAGCTCTTTTTCTTTCAGATCTTTCAGGTCCTTCTCTCTCAATTCTTTGTCTCTCAATTCTTTGTCTCTCAGTTCTTTGTCTCTCAGTTCTTTGTCTCTCAGTTCTTTGTCTCTCAATTCTCTCTCCTTTAGTTCTCTCTCCTTTAGTTCTCTCTCCTTCAGTTCTCTCTCATCACTGTGAGCCCTCTCATTTTGAGCCCTCTCATTTTGAACTTTGTCATCTCCAGCAGGTTTCTTAGAAGACAAAAACTTCAAAGTATCAGTTAAAATAACCAGTTTTCCTTTCTCAGAATTCAACAAAACGAAATTCTGAACGAACTTCTGAGGCCGTTTAGCTTCGTCTTTCTTCTGCTCACCAGTAATCAGCAGAGAAACAGTTACCGAATTGATAGTACAAACGACCAAATCATTGATCAAAATTTTAGACTTTCCAAACGACGGTCTAGTAAGTAAAATTTGCAGATCAGTTAAGTTTCGAGCTGTTTTAGGTTCACGCTGTTCTACACCGTGGACCACATGGCATTTAGGATTGTACAAATCAACTAAACTTTCAGGTTGTTCATTCTGTTTGGTATAGTAGTCTCTAACGAATTTAGCCACTAGCTTGTCAAGGTACGTAGCGGTCATTTCGGCGCGGTTGTAAACCGTTGGTATATAGGTTTAGGCTAAATTAGGTAACACATTTGCCGGCTCATTTGCCAGTTTAGTTAAGTAAGACTGGAACCTATATCTATGAAGGCTGTTGTAAAGTTTCATTAGTAATTATCTAACATAAGCAAAGATATACTAACGTAAGCAAAGATGTGTGCTATGCTAAGCTAAGCTAACAATGCCCAGGTCAGCTTAGTTTAGATCTTTCCAAGGATATAAACAGATACGCAATTCGGGTTGTTTGTTTATAAAACGGTGTTTTGAAACTCCGTTGTATACCCCCACACACTAAAGAAAAAAAATAAACAATACATTTTCCTCTCCCCTATTAAATTAGCAACAATTTCAGCACCTACATTTATAGTAAAAGCCAGCCTAAAAAGGCTAGGCCAAAGTGTTCAAGGCACTTTGAACGTCAAAACACATCATCTAGTGTTTCAAGATGACGCAAGCAAACGCGATGTTTGGGTATGCTACCCATTAATCAATTCTCTTTGTCAACAATCCAGGCATTTGAAAATTGGGTGTAAAGATTTCTTGTTTTTCGCGCTTACTTTTGACAGTGAAATTGAAGCTGCACAAACACTTGCTGAAATCGAAGCTAGAAAACGAGTTTACGAGGTTAGTAAACTATACGCATTTTTTTATACACCAGCAACAGCTGAGCATGAAATAAACGGTTGGGATATTTACAACGCTGAATCAGAATATAAAAGAATGGGCTGTTTAGAAAAATGGCGATTTACCAACTTAAACAGTGATTATGAATTGTGCTCTACATACCCAAAAGTTTTGGTGGTTCCCCAAAAGGTAACTGATTATGTGTTGGAGAATGCTGCTAAATTTAGATCTAAAAACCGGCTGCCAGTTCTGAGTTATTTTTGCAAAGTAAACAATGCAACTATTACTAGATGTTCACAGCCTCTTATTGGTTTAAAACAAAACAGAAATGCACAAGACGAGTTCTTAATCTCTAAGGTATTTGAAACCACCGATTGTGGAGCTGACGTACATGGATCATGTAAGGATAACCTAATCATGGACTTGAGACCAAGCACGAATGCCATTGCACAGGTAGCATTAGGTGGTGGAACCGAACCAATTGAAAGGTATAAACCAGCAAGAAAGGTTTATTCTGGTATTGATAATTTGCATGTGATACGTGAGTCTATGAATAAAGTTATTAACGCTTTAAAGAACTCAGATATCAACGATAAACCACCGAGTCCATTGCAATTGGAAAAGACACAGTGGTTAGCGCATATCCAATTGATTTTAAACACGAGTATGGAAGTTTTTAATCACGTTTATTTCAAATGCTCGCATGTTGTTTTGCATTGTAGCGATGGCTGGGACCGAACTCCACAAGTGACGTCATTAGCTATGCTTATGTTAGACCCATACTACCGCACATTCAAGGGGTTCATGGTTCTTGTAGAGAAGGAATGGGTGAGTTTTGGGCACCAGTTCCAAACCAGATCTGATCTTATTCAAGTGAAAAAACAAGAGTCTACTGATCTGTTTTCTAATTTCCAACAGTTCATTTCTGAAACTGCTAAGGGTAAGGAAGACGGGCCGATATTCCAGCAGTTTTTAGACTGTGTGTACCAATTAACCGTGTTGTTTCCTACAAGTTTTGAATTTGACGAGCGGTTTTTAAGAAGGTTAGTTTACCATGCTTATTCTTGTCAATACGGAACGTTTTTGTTTAACTGTGAACGCATGCTTATGCACGAACACGCAAAAACCCGTACCCGAAGCGTTTGGGACTATTTCGTGGCAAGGGCAACGCAGTTTATTAATAAAGATTATAAGGAAAACGAGGACGTGCTGACACTGCCACGGAAATGGGAGCCTAAATGGTGGGCTGCGGTGTTTGGAAGACAAGACCAGGAACTGAACGACCCGAAAGTTTGGGAAGCCTATTTATTGAAGGGATCGGCATCTAGTTCTAATTCTAGTATATAATATATAAAAAACAAATTCTTGCTGTCTGTGGTTCATTTTTTTTTAAGTAGTTGTGGAATCACAATTCCGTTTTGGTGATTTTCCGTTTAGTTTCCATTTATTTAGTTTTACGATCTTCAGCCTCAGTGCTTTCCTTTTCAGGAGCCTTCTGACCAGTTTCGTATTCAGCAAGAAGTCTAGCGTCCTCATTAGTAGCCCACCATTGACCGAATTGAAGGGCCAAAACACCAACAATACTAAACACCATAAGGATCTGGCTAGCAGCAATGTACTTAACGCCAGACTCAGGATCAAGGTCAGCCCAATCACCAGTAGTCAATGAGTAACTGGCCGGGAGCATATTGGTAATATAGAAGACCACACAAATAAAGAAGAGGAAAAGAGAGCCACCGTCGAATAAAACGTTGCTTTCGCTGGGTTTAAACAGTTTAGTGACTGCAGATAAACCGCCCATCAAAAACACGGCATGCAAAACGTGGTGGAGGAAAGCAGGTTGAGTGGCTTTCAATCTATAGTGTTCCAAGGCTTTCTCGATCATTTCTTGAGAAGTGGGGGAAACCCAAAGCAAAAAGTAATCGTAGCTCCAGTTCGCGTAGATGGCTCCTAAAATGAAGCCACTTGCGACGAGCATAGCTCCGGTTGCAAGGCTCTTGAAATTCATGTAAGCAAGTATAGATTAGGAGAGGGTGATAGAGATAGGAGATGTAGAAGGCAATAGGTAATGAGATTGGGAGTCCCGCGTAATAAAAAAGATGGGAGTACACGGATGTGCAAGTATTTATACTAAATAAACAAATGTAATTATATTATTTACTTACGGTTAAAGAAAAGAAAAAACAAGCAAAGAAAATAAAAATCTAAAATCAAAGCAAACCCTGTATCCAGCCTGTATTCCAGCCTGTATCCCAGCCCTCTATCCTAGTTTAGTTTCAACTTCAAGTTCAACCTCAAGTTTTGAGTTATCTAACAAATACTAAACTACACTAACCTACACTAACCTAAAACGTGACTGCCCTTTTCAAACAGAGTGACAGAATTATACGGGATTACGTTAAATGTCACATTAGGGTTATGTAAGTAGATTTCAATCAGCTATGCATTTCTGCATTAGGAGGCTGGTTTCCCCACATTTTATATAAGATAGCTCTTTTGCTGCATAACTTACCACCTTAACTATGGACTTCTACGTTCGGTTTAAAGACCAAATTGACAACGATTTCTGCTTCAATGTAGATCCTTCTACTAAAATAGAGGATTTAAAAAATATATTTCGCCACACGCCTAGCGTGTTGGCTCCTAGTTATTTCTACAGACCTGTACCTAACCGGTTTGCAGTTAGTGTACATCCTGGGTATTTGACTTGTAAAGGCGGCATGCTTTTCGCTGCTAGAGCTTCAGAACTTAAATATTTGAAGTTGATTGACAACGAGAAGACTGTTGGCGAGGAAATTTGTGAGGGTCAACTTTTAGTGCCTATTTGGGAACACGATACTTGCCGTGAATGGACGGTTTTTATTGCTTTGTGTTTATGGCTTTACTGGGATTTGCCTGATTTTTTATCTCCAACTCCTGGGATCTCGGTCATTTCTATTGTGGCAAGAGCCGGTGGTGCACAAATGGATGAGCTTACTCAATTATGTATTTTTGGGTTGAACGTTGTTAAAGTCTTGGCTATTTATATTTTATTATGGTCTGGATTGTGGCACCCGCTGACATTGAACATGTATAAACTTCTGGAAGTTCGTAGAACTGTTAGAAATTGTACTGTTACTGATTTAGAAAAGTTGGGTTGGACAGGAATAAAAAAGATTACTCCCCCGGCTTGGCAGAAGTATTACTCTGAAAAGCTTATGGAAGACTCTGGGAACATTGTTGAGGCTATTAAGAGTGGCGTTTTAAAGACACCTATGGGGCTTGTTTTAGTTGAGGGAATGGGTTACAGTGTGCTTAGAAACAATACAATTGATGATATTCATGTTGATAAAAACTTATTGGATGCTAATGACAATTTCGTTGTTTCTAAAGAGTTCTTTAAGGAACAGAAACGGGGGTTGAAACTTAAAGATTCTGCTCAATTGATTCAGTTCCGTAAATATGGGTACGGATACGATTCCGAATTATTGTCTTCTGTTTTTGACCATGTTTTAGAACAAAGTCGTAGATAGTTTTGTTTACTTTTCGTGCCCCTTAAAGCGCTGCGGGGGGTGATAGAAACTGGTTAACTGTTTAGGGCTAGGGTTACCTTTCTCTGCCCTGTTAACTCCACACACACTAACCCACCCACTTTTCCTCTACTAATCACTAATCACTAGAAATTTCCTAACCCTACTCTTATCCGCTTAAGCCCAAACGTAGAGCCATTATTCGTTAGTTGGGTGTGTGTATTGTTGTTACTAAGCGCATATTGTTATGTGTGCCCAAATTAGGAAGGTGGCTTCAGAAAAGTATAAAAAATGAGCGCTCGATAGTTAATTACGAAACTTGTATTTACAATGTCTACCCAGAATTCACAATTTGATAAATTTCCCATCATAGATAACGCCAATAACAATAGCGTTATGGACTTCAACGATGCCGTTGCCAAATTCAATAAACTATGTCTGCAAAGCGATGTAGACACCGCTACTTCCAGTACACATTCAGCTGATACAAATTACGATACTAATGAATTAGACGATATTAGCGACTGGTTTAAATGTAAGGACACTAACTTGCCTTCTTCTGTTGGTAAAGTTATCAACAATGGGTATAAACCAGTGAAAACAGAGCCTGCTGTTTTACCAGAGCCCAATGCTTTACCAGAGCTTGCGCCCCAAAATTTAATGGAGCCTTTGTCTGAATTCATTCCGGACTCAGTTAATGATACTGTTACTGAGACATTAGCGCCAGTTGATACTGACGTACCTACCACTGAATGTGATGAGTTTATGTACTTGAACTTGAACGGTCCTGAAGAGCCTGAAGTTCAGGAGTATAAGGAACCTAGAGAGTCATTGTCTATTCAGGAAAGTGATTATGAAGATACTACTGATAGCGATTATTATGATAATGGTGTACAACCTCAAGCTGTTGAGCGCCAACCACAGCATAGTCAGCGTAATCACCAGGACCACCACCATGAGCAGCAGCAGGAACAGCAGGAACAGCAAGAACAGCCTATGCTGTCTAGTAACGATGAAGCAATTGATACCAACTTGTTTTTAGGACCAATTAATACCGACCTTTTCAGCGAACTCCCTGAACTTGATTCTATTAATGAACCATTTTCTATGCCTAATTGTAATACCCCCGCTATTGGCAATGATTTAACCACCACAACCACATGCAATTCAGCACTTGACTACGACCTCGGACCTCTATCTAGTGAAGCTTGGGAAGCTGCCGAGTCTATTGCTAGCTCTTCTACACAGTTCAATTCTGCTTCTGAACCTAATTTAGACATGTCTATTCCTTCAGAACCTCAATACTATGGAGCTAATAAGTACGTTCCAAAGACAATTCCAACAAGAACGCCTCGGTTCCGAGCATCTAGTATTGCTAGTCCTCGAGTAGCTCGTTCTCCAAGTGGTAAGTCTAGAATGCCTGAACAAATATCATTAAAGGATAAGTATACGGTTAATGGCGGTGTAAGCAAACATCAAGTGTGTGCTGTGTACCCAGGTATGAAACATATCACTAAGAGAACAGCGCCTTTTGACCCCTTTGAACGTATTCCATTTTACAATTCAGTAAACAAAATGTCGTTGAAGTGTTTATACGATATCATGGGTCTTTCACATGATCCTGAAACCGCTAAAGAACGTGAACGGTACATTTTCTATATCCTTGAGCAGGAAGGATTTGATCCTTGTTTGACTACTTGGGTAAGAGACACTTCTGAATTCCGCAGAGATTATTTATTAAGACGTGTTGCTGAAGAAACAGCGCCTTATGGGTACAGCAAGGAGATTTTAGAACTCATTATTAAACGTGGTTCTTATGCACGTATGCAAGTGACATTAAGGAATCTCAGAAGAGAACAAAGAATTGCTAATGCTTCAAAATATTACGCATATTAGGTGAACGGAAAATGATCACTTTCAATTCTGAATTCCTTCTTCTATATTTCCTGTACTATGCACATTGTAAATGCCCCCCCTGTTCATGACCGCTACGCACTCTATTCGATTATTCAACCCCTACCCGTACATGGTTATTTATTATACATGCTCTACAGCCATAGATGTATGCGATTATTAAGAATGTATCCACACCACTTTACACAAAAAGTAAACAATACCACCATATATATATATACAAATTATATCCAAAAATTACGTAGTACACAAACTTCCCAAACTCCACAAGTAACTAACCACATAAATTCGATATGTCTATTGCGTCTCAATTAACTGACCTTTCAGATTATGAGCCTAAATCAAGTTCAGATAGCTTGGAATTCAATTTACAAGCAGGAGAAGAAATTGATGTTGAACAACAAATGACTTTAGACAGAGTGGAACCACAAACAGGGTTTACTTTAGACTCAATTTCAGTTCCACAAAGATCGTTTATTCCATCAGTGGACACGAGTCAAGTTTCCAGACATATTTTCCCGTCTCCTCAACATCAAAATCTACTTAGCATCAATGAACTTAACGAACTCAACGAACTGAACGAGTTGAACAGTTTAGGACCACCACCTCCAAGTAGAACTGGTATAGTTAGTAAAGCAGATAACGACGCTAGAGTTTTAATTGAGTCTAATGTTCAAAATATCCGCCATGGGATTCCCGGAAGTCCATATTTAGCTTCTGGTCCAATTCAACCAGTTAGAGAACTTATTCCTCAAGCTCAGTACCCTACTGTTTCTTCAGATCATTTAAACGATCAAGAGAATTCAATTCCGTTCAGGAACGTTTTCCCGGCAAGGAATCCTCGTTTACGCAGACCAAGGAGATCTAACCAATCGCAAAGGCCTAAACCTGTGTTCCCTGTTAGACGTGATTTCCGTAAACATCCACATCCTTTGCGCAAGATCGACGAATTGCCGTCTTTGCCTTCTCCACATGATACTGCTCTTCTCCAGGATCCACCTCCACCTCCGGCTTTCAATTCTATGCGTCCACAACACCAGAACCACATTCCTCGAACTGACAGGCTTCTACAGCCACATGTGCAGCCAAATAGGCACCCAAATAGGCAGCCAAATAGGCACCCAAATAGGCACCCAAATAGGGAATCACAAAGGCAGTCACGAACGCAGACGCAAATGCAGCCACACATAGAACCACACATGGAGGCACCCGAGTATACACAAACAGGACCAACCACAGTTCCATTTCCAATCAATCAAACCAACAGATTACCAGGTTCAAGTTTTGAAGTCTCGGGCGTACCTGTACCTCCCTCAGGATCAACTGTTGAACCAGGATCAAGTTCAACATCAATTGCAGGAACCAATCAACCGCCAACAGAAGACTCTGAAATCAACTTTTTATACCCATCAGGCGATACTTCAGGTTTAGTTCCTAAATCTAACTGTACTAGTGGAATTGACTCTGTAAGTCATCAAGGTTTCCAAAACTCAGATTCCAATTTCAACACAAGATCATCAGGACCAAGTGATTCACCGAACTCTAATGGGGATGAAAACAACAACGACACTGATTCAAACTTCAGTACTCGTGAAACTCAATCTAGAGAATCAGATAATGAGAGTTCAGATGTTTACGGTAAAGTAAGCGTTATGAAATCGTTGATGCCGCCATTATCATCGTTTAGAGAAACCATTGATGACAAGATTGATAACCATTTAATGGGGTTAGCTGAGGTTTTTGAAAAAGATAATGGCTTGAAATTCAGGAAATCGCCTCGTCCTCAACTCAGCCACAAAAAATACATCTTTGAACTAAGCCAAAGCAATTGGACCAATCAGCGTAAATACGCCCAGGTACTCATTTGGTGTTTAACAAGAATCATCGATAGCAACAACAGGCATAACCAAAACGGAAGTGCGAATTATATTTTGTACGAATTCCGGGCAAGATTAATGGTTGACAGGGTTAGCATCCCGTTCAATTTTGAGTTCCACCCACCGGTGGAATTGAAACCACAAAGACCTAACCCTGCAAACCCTAGGAACGAGAAAATCTTGAAGATTTTGATGCATAGAAAAGAGAAATTAGACAAAAAGCTTAAGCAGGCTGTTGCTAATTGCAATTTGTACCATGATCCAAAACCAATTACGCCAATCAACGAAATAGAAACTGATTTTGGTATTACTCAGTACAGGAAAATGAAGAGTGAGATTGATAGACGAACTGTTCTTTCTGCTAATAAATTAATGATTCTACTTAACGAATTACGGAAACTGAAATCTGAGATGTTCCTTAGCTCAGAATTCTGAAGGTGAACATGTTTACACTGGTGGGTAATCACGTCACTACAGGTATTACTACAGTTATGACCGACAGTTATGACCGACAGGTATGACTGACTGACAGGTGAAATTCAAGTAAGCAGATTTTCCAAAAACTTTTCTTTCGTAAGCAAACATTAAACTATGGTCAGAGTTGAAATAAACCAATCTCAAAGTGAGGATAACGCAACAAACGAAAAAAACATCAGAATTTCTGAAGTCACTCAATACTCTTCTGACGAGGACGAGCCTGTTCTTGACGAAGACGATTTCGATATCAACGAGAGTTTAACTGATAGGTTACTAGCTTTGAAGGACGCCGTTCCTCCTCAATACAGAGAATTAGTTTTACAATCTGCTAGATCGGCAAATCAAAATATCAAATCTTTGTTCTCTGTAGGTGGTAAGGGCCTCTGGGCTTTGACTTCTTCTTCTATATTAATTGGTATCCCTCTTTCATTGTGTATTCTTTCTGAGCAGCAGCTTGCTGAAATGGCTAAGGGATTAGGTGGAGATGCTAGCGATGTCCTTACTGGATCTGCATAAAGAAAACAATTTCGATTTGTTATATATAATTATCTCATTTAATTTGCAAAGTGTTATAGCGTTGTGGCACTGCTTGATTATGTAGACTGTTCTGTTCCTATGGCCTGTGTAGCTCGTTAGCTAGCTGGGCAACTGGGAAGAGCACTTACTCAGTGTGTATCGTGAATTACCTAAAATGAAATAGAAGCGTTGACTACTTAAAGTGATTACTTACTATTTAGAAAGGTAGACCGCTTACTAAATTAGGCTAATGGCATCATAGATGTATCCACCACACAGATGCAGTCTATTTTTTACGGTCATTGTTGTTACTATGTAAAAAGAGCGTCATCGCTTACGGAAAAATGTTAGTACAGATTAATAACGCCCCTTAGAATTGTTTAGTTCCAGGCAATGGCTTATTAGGCATAATAGGCTCGATATTAGGCTTACCAGAGCTGGCCTTGGACTGAGCCAAACCAATTCTGCTACCAGTGATATCGTAAACAATGTACATAGCACGAAGGACATTGTCACCAAGCAAAATGAAATCCTCACTCTTACCAGCGCTCTCAATGCCGAGATAACAAGAGTTAGTGGGGAAAGCAAGACTAGCAGTGATCTTGTCGACGAACATGCGAATAGGCCACAAGAAGTTGTAAGCAGGAACAGGGATGGAAATAGCACCGAAATCGAAACTCAAAGCCTTGGTAATGTTACAATCAGCATAGTATTTCATACCAATTGTGAATGAAGGATTGGTGTTCAAAGCAGTTCTGATAGTTTCTAAAGTGTTATCATCAACATAGGATAATGAGGTGCCTGAGTCAAGGATAGCGGTTCTTGGCCTAGTCATCATGTTGTACGTGGCTCTCGCACCAACTGGGGTGATACCGTTCAAAGTGACACCGAAGTGGGACTTATGAGTGATGGGAACCTCAACAAGATCACCAGAGTAAAGATCGTGGTCAACACCACCGAAAATTAAACTACCCTGAGCATCGTTCAAATCATTTAAAGAGAGCGAGTAAGCAGCAGAGTTGATGAGACCCTCAGCTTTGAGCTGGACAGGCAAATTGTTGTAAAATTGGTTATTACGGATGAAGGTAGTCTCAGCATTGGGTCTACCAACACCAATCAAACCAGTGTTAATGTCCTGAACCTTTTTGGCAACACCAATTGACAAAGAGTTCAATTTAATTCCACCGATCTGGAAGACATCATGGCCCCACATACCAGTAGCTGAACCCTTACCGTAGTTAATGAGCCAGTCAGTGTTATTATTTTTGAACGTAGATGATCTAGTAGGATCAAAGACTGAGCCAGCATTAGACTGAGAAGCCTTAGAGCCTTTACCTCTGTCGGTTTGAGGGCTGAAAACCCAGGTATCAGAGGAACCAGTATCTACAAGTAAGCTCAATTTTTGAGGAGGGGTTCCGATCTCAACCTCAGCTTTATAAAAGTAACGCTGATTGGCAAGAGACTCGATTACCTCAGCATGCTGGGGGTACCCTTGCCCATTGTCACCGTCAACCTTTTGGTTTAAATGAGGCATGTGGACATTGCCAACTTCCTCGTACTGAACTCTTTGAATAGGCATATTGATTACACCAGGCATTTTTGTGTGGTTAGAGTGGAGAACAGAATCTTCTGAGGGGGCAGCAGGTGCAGCATGAACTAAGTTCATGTTAAGACCAGTGCTTAAAGCGCAGATGAGTGTGCTGAAGTAGACCATCTCTGTGTGATTGTTGTAATTCGAGTAGGTAGGTACGGGTTTAAATAGTTCATTGAACTTGTATAAAACGATGTAATGTATAGTTGTATCAATGCCTTAACTGTGTTTGATCCACCCCCGAGTTTCGATCCCCATTATATCTCTTGATCACAGATCAAAGATCACAGATCGTAGATCGGAGATCAAGAATCACATTATTAGGTGGGTGATGGGACAAAGTAAATTAAACTCTATGATTAAGTATCACATTGTCCTAAAACAAGATGAACAATAATTAAGAGAAATAAAATAACGATAACAAATTGCGAATCGTAAGATTCCAAAATTCCAAATTTCAATCAGTCAAAAAATTCAAACCAAACGTTTCAAAACTTAGTGTAAACAGATAGCAAGCGATTTTAAGGTTAGACCTCATGATCAAACAAAATCACATCAAAATGCTACTACAGAAACTTACACTCTATTTCTCTTTTACCTACGTATAAATAGCATATCCACCGGTTTCCGAAATCTCTACCGCAACTGGAAACGTCCCAAGCTTAGTAATATAAAGGTGGTAATCAATTTCATCAGCACATTCACATCCACATTAACAATCAAATTAAAATGACACAATTAGGGTTAGAATCACGTTCTTTGATAAGCGACAGCGACACAAGGATCCAAGGTTCAACTTCTCGCAATAATACACGCTTTACCCTTTTTATGATTGCATTTTTACTTATTTCTATTCTTGGCATTAATGCCATGAGTCTTAATTGGGGTCGTATCATCAGCAATTGTTTAGGATCTACCCCGGCAACCTTATCTGATACCGTACCCGGCAACGCTCCAGTTGCGTTGTGTTCAACCGATATTAATCATTTATTCAAATTTACAGATGTGGAAATTGATCCTATTCAACCGCAACCTGGTCAAAATTTCACAATTAGCGCACAGGGATATTTAGAAAAGGAGGTAACTACTGGTTCTTATTTAGACGTTGTTGTTAACTGGGGGTTTATTACTTTGGTAAACAAAAGATACGATCTTTGCGAAATTTTACCTAAGGCTGATATTGAATGTCCTGCTGCACCTGGTGAGTACTCTGTTGAAAGAACTTTACAAATCCCAGATGCTGCGCCACCTGGAACTTACTCCATTGAGGCTAAAGCGTATAACGCTGAAGAAGAATTGCTGAGTTGCTTGACTGCCGAGCTTGAATTGAGCCCTATACAGTAATGTATGATACAGTTTATTTTCTATAATAATAATAAGTTTCAATTTTATTCCTCTATTTAGTTTTATTCGTCACTGTATCTATCATTGTTTACATTTCGTGTGGTTACGTTTTCGTCGGTGTGGTCCGTGTCGTCGATGTGGTCGATGTGGTCGATGTGGTCGTGGGTGTGGTTACCATGAGTGTTGTGGTTACGAAGAACAGCAGCTGCACGATCAAAGAGTAAGCCGTGTTCCTCTTCTTCTGCGTCGAGCACCTGACTTTGCCGAATTTTCTCTCTCCGTAGCGTTCTAAATACTAGAACACATAAAACAATCCAGTATAGATTGTACGATATAACTGACCCATATGTTGCTGTATTTTGCCAGCCAAGAATTCCGTTGAAAATCATAAACGGTCCGTCTGTCTCAGGATTACAACAGTCCACATGCCAAATAGTGTTCGAAATATCGTAAGACCCTGGCCCTGAGCCACTTTCACTAACGTCTTGCCCTACCTTTTGAATAAAGCGGTGCATCTCGATAAACCACACGCCTCTAGATAGTAAACCAGCAGCAACTAAATATAAAAAGCATGTAGAAATCAGTACAAATGTACGAATTGAACCATGGTCACATCCGTATTTGTAAATAGCCAACCCGATTACCCCACCCAACGCTAATGCGCATAATGTAGACAGGGGTATAGCCGTTGAGGGAACACTAATACCAAGCCCCCCCAAAAACGCAACGGCTTCCAAACCCTCTCTAAGGGTTGTTACCATTGGTAGAATAGCTAGAGAATATTTCCTTGTGAAATTTCTAACTGAAAGTCCGTCAACGGGCTCATTAGCAACAATTGCTTTAGCTAATTTTACTTTCCATTTCTGCTGCATTCTATTAACCCTTAACATAGACCTTCCCATAACGGTGATCATAACTGAAGCCACAATGCAAAAAAAGGCTTCCCATAACTTCTCTGTTTTATTCCATAAATTTTTGCCTAAAAATTGGAAAACAATAATAAAAACAGAGCCAATAATACCACAGAGCAATATACCTGCAGCTGCCCCTGCCCAGACCTGAAGTCTTAGTTTCCTGTACAATGCTTGAGTCTCGGGGAGAGTTTCATCTAGATCATCAAAGGATCTCTTTAAAAATGATAATAAAACGCTAACAATAATTGCGCTCTCTAAAACTTCTCTAAAGATCAGGAAAAATACCTGAATAGAGAAAAAGTCAGTAACTGCCATCTTTCACTTTTATTTTATTTTTTTTTTTAAGATGCTAGCAAAGAAAAAAAAAAATGGAGGAGGATGGATGATAATCACTTGCGCGTGAAATGTTTACTGCTTTGCTGACTTGCGTTTTTTGTTTTCTAATTCCGACCGACTGATGAGATTAGGTCAGATCGTGGCGTTATCTTTTACATCGGACGCCGAATGTGCTTATAAATATTTTTCATACGTATACGCTAACCGCTGAGACATACTTTTCAGGGTAAAGGTAGGTTTAGGGGTTCAGACTTCTAGTAATTTACGTGCATAAAGACCGATCATTTTTGTTTACATTCATCAATAGCTAAACAAAACAAAGCAAAACAATAGCAAAGTAAGCAAAAAATATAATAACAGTATACATTTTATATACATAACGTTCATTTCTGCTGGTGTTGGTTCTTGCGTCTAAGCTTAGCAGCCAACTGATCTATATTCTCAGTGTCCTCTTGTAATCTCTTGGTCTTTCTAGAGTTACTTTGAGACTCACCTCTATTCTGTTGTCTTCTTCTTCTTTCATTAACAATCTGTTCCATACCCCTAGTCTTCTTAAACTGAGGCAAAGTAGAATCAATTGCGAAATCAGGATCTTCATAAAGAGCCTGGAAACGAGGATCCTGAGTATTGAAATCCTTTTCAGCTTCTTCCTGTGCCTTCTTCTTCGTGGCACGTTTTGTCAGCTTCTTGTTTTGTGGCTTCTCATGTTTACCACCAGCACTCTTTTCATCAATTCCTTCAAGATCATCGTTCATAGTAAGAAGTTCTAACTCAGCCTTGCTTGAAGCCTCATTATTTTCGGCTTCAGCGGCTTCAGCAGCCTTACGGTTCTTATAGTTCTCCATACGACGCAATTTACGTTGCTTCTCCTTCAAACGGTACTTCTCAATAGTAGACAAATTGTCTTCAGGATTCCCTTCTTCACCACCCTGTGTTTTCTTGGATTTGGATTTCCCATCCTCATCGATCTCAAGTTTAGCTTCTTTGCCCTCTAATACAGGATTAAAAGTGATTTCAAAACCATCATCACTTTCACCACCAGACTCAAGATCATTAACATGGCCACTTGTTGGGTCTGCAGCATCTGCACCAGCATCTCCACCACCAATTAATGCTCTGTATTTAGCAGCAATATCTTCTTCATTCTCGTCTTCACTGTCGCTAGCCAAATACGCACGCACATCCTGGTCTTCTTCCTCGTTTTGATTAAACGCCTTTTGTGTGACTCTTGCTCTTTCCTTAGGAGTCTCGTCCCAAGTCAGTTTAACCTTAGAATGTTGTAAAGCATCAGTTGTGAAATTCGTGGGTTGATAATTAGATGGCAGTTTAAAGCACTCGTCTCTTGGTTTGTCGTCAAAAGTCACATCATCAGGAATAAACCTTAAATCAAAGAAGTTAGAAGTGCTTTCATACTCAGCACCGTCACAGTTTTTATAAATATGAGCAGCAGTTTCAACTGAATCGCATTCAATTACTGCATAATAATACTGTAGTCTTTGTAATTGGTACTTCCGAAGTTTAGAACTACTGTAATCTTGGTCATCAGCCTCGTCAACATTATTACTGGATTTCTTAGCTTTAGCGTCTTCAAACTCGTTAAACAAATTCTGTGCTGGACCTTGAACTTCTTCCAATTGCATTTGTTTCTTGCCGTACTCACTAGGGAAAATTTTAACGCTGTTTACTCTACGACTGGGGGGGACAAAGCTAGAAAGAGCACTCATCAAATCAGTTGATGTGATGTTGTCCCAGTCTAAATTAACGGCAGCTAGTCTGTTAGTTTCTTCACCTGATGGAATTGCGGATCCAGAAGTTCTTACGGATTCGTATTCGTCTTCTAATTCAACATCAGATTCGGAATCTGAGTCTGAGGAGTCGGAACTATCTGAGGAGTCGGAACTGGAGCTTGAAATGCCTTCACCGCGCATAAGTTGACGCATATTTTTAGGTTTTTTAGTGGAATCATTAGTAGGTTCCTCCTCAGAGTCGCTGGAGTCATCAGAATCACTAGAACCCTCTTCAGGGTCACTAGGGTCACCACTAGAGTCATCAGAGTCCTCACCAGCTTTTTTGTCCTTGCCCTGTTGATCTTCATCTTCGTCTTCGAAATTATAGTACCGTTTAAGTTCCTTTTTCATGTCTTTAGACTTGATTTTACGACCATACCGATCAATTGTGGCTTTGTCAGTGAACCTCTTGTCGGTTTCAAGAGCTGTTTTGAAACGAGAGTCGACATTTCCACGAATAGATTTCTTTTTCGGGAGTTTGAACCTAGGATCGGTCTCAATGGCTTTGAATCTGTCGTCTTTTCCTGACATTCTAAAATTTGTGGTTACGTCGTTGATTATTAATGATTTTTTTTTCTTTGTTTGGAAGAAATGTGTGATTTTAGGCTGGAGAAGTGAAATTTGTTAACAAAATTTCGGTAAACAAAAAAAGCAAAGGACAAAAAAAAACCGAAAAAAATCAGTTTAAGAGTGTATCGTTTCGAAAAGTTGAAAACTTGTTTAGTTTAATTGCTTCTTTATATGTTTTCTATTTACTTACCTAGCAGATCTTAGATGTCTATGTCCAATTCAATGAAAAAATGTGGGCTATGATTTACTAAGCAGTGTGCATGTTTATGCATAATCTATACCCACAGCATCGTATGCCCGGCAAAACAGTACAAACAAACACCCTCGAATCGTTCATTAATTCAAGAACTTTTTCGAAAACAATAATCTTAGGTTTATTCATTTTTTTCGAACTTGTTTATAAACATTCACAGGTCTTTTTTTTTAGCGAAATCTAACATGCAATGACGTACCTCGTTAGTGGGATTACCGAAACTGTCAATAACAAACACCGATCGAATGGCTGAACCTAAAAATAATCAACTTGTAGTATATGTAGATATATGCAGCAGTAAATTTTGTGGCTAAATGAGGCTTTACAGGTTTGTAGATCGTGGATTTAGAGGGTACACATGAGTAAATGGGTACACATGCTTTTAGATGTGTATATGAGTGACTTTTTATCTATTATGTGTACCTCCCGTCGGTTAATAAGAGACCTGAATACCCTCAAAACAACAGTATGATGACCTAATCAAGGTAATTGTGAAAGGTAAAGTACTGTTTGTGAATACTTCCTAGCCCTGTATGACACGTGACATATCTAATGTTATTATAGAAAACATACAGATTATATAAGACACAGGCGGAATATAATAGAAATTAATAAGATTATAAACAAAATAGTATGTATTAGATAATGAAGTTGATTTATAATCAATTTGTGACCCTTATCCTAACACCTCCCCCACCTTACGTACAGCACTTTAACGCTAGCCGAGCCGCAACGCCATAACCTATGTATACGTATTGAAGAACAATAAAAAATAAAAAGCAATATAAAGTATATACCCCCAGATTCATACATGTAAACTCCAGAATAACTAATTTATTTACTACTCGTTAAAATAAACATTTTATCCCAAAAAATACCCAACGCAACATCGGTTAAATGGATAAATAAATAGCACTCCCCTATAACGCTTGTCTAATTTATCTTCTTTCCCCGAATCTTCCACAGTTAGATATCGTATTATTAATGTATTAGTTACATGTTAGTCACGTGACCTCTCATGCAGAGTACCTAATGATAAATCGAGACTCAACAAAACGTACTATTGGTTTAAGGATTTTTTCTAGTAACAATAGTCGTTAGCTGTTGCTTTTTTTGGAAGTGTTTACAGTTTCTAATTCCTATCAGCCTATAGATACTCGTTAAAGAATCAAACCCTTGGTTTGTGTAGAGATTCGACCCTTCGTAAATCTACAGAACCCACTTACTTCCATTTTTTTCTGCCACAACAGCATTTCCAGCCATATTATCAGCATCAAACGTTGCATTGACTATGGAAAATACTAGCTGGGACAGCAGTTTCGATAACGCTATGCCAGAATATGCTCATCTAAACGGAAAATCTGCTCAAAGTGAGCAGTTATCCGCATTTCCAAACGGAACAAAATCTCAGTTTACAGACGGTTTTGAGCCTGAATTGATTCCTTCCGGTTTAGACTTGAGTGCCGAATTCTCTTTACAGGAGCCAATTTCCATGGGGTCATGGAATAACCCTTGGGAGAACGAAAACGACGATTTGTGTAACTTGAAATTAGACACCGCCGTTGATTATGATGCTTCTTCTTTTGAATTAGGAGAGGATCGGGATCATGTCCGAAGTTCTGAAAGGAGTTCCGAAAGGAGCCCGGAGCGGAGTCCCGAACGGAGTCCCGAAAGGAACCACCAAAGAGAACAAAGTATGGCTCATACTATGAACGAGCCTTTGTTCGATGGTGAGTTTAACGACTCTAAAAATATACATGTGAACCCGCACTCTTTGGTCCAAACTCCGGTAAGACCCTCTCATAAAACTTTTGATATGACAGGTACTTTTGATTCGCCAAATATCCAGTTCAGCGGACTGGATAGTCCTTTGGCTTCACCTTCTTTACAAAGTCCTTACCTTCTACAGGATCCGCTCAATGGGGATCCCAGAGGGGATCCTCTGTCTGGCACTGGCACTGGTGACCCCAGAGGGGTTAAAACCAGTTCACATACAAGCAGTGAGAGCGGAACTGTGCATCCTAGAGACACTTTAAGTGGAGAGATGATCCCTCCCATTCCTACATCTCCTCAGTACAAACCCTTTGACTTATCAGATCCGCCATTAAGAGGCAGACCAGCAAGATCAGCACGCCCTCAAAGAGGTGGTGGATCTCCTAGTTCTAGTTCTCAAATTGCACCAACAACTCCGAAATCGATTTTGGCATCTAGAAAGGACGTTAAGGTGACTCCAAAGAGAACTCAGGATCATGTACGTGACGAAGATCGGGTGGCTGATCAAGTGTTGTCCACTCCCAAAAGTGCCACAAGTACAACACAGTCTACACCTGGAACAGGTAAAGAGGGGAAGGGAGATTATAGGAAACGTATTGGTAAAGATCAGATCGAGATTTTAGAAACTTTTTTCTTAGAGAAGCCTCGTCCTGAACGTGAAGATCGGTTGAATTTAGCTGAACGTACTGGTTTAGAACAACGGACAGTGCAGATTTGGTTTCAGAATAGAAGAGCTAAGTCTCGTGCTCAAAAGAATCAGCAAGAGGGGAACGCTAATAAGGAAAAACATAAGGCAGCTGCTGCTGCGGCTGCTGCTGCGGGTACTCAGGCTCCGTTAGGGGGTCCGTCAGGGGGTCCGTTGGGTCCGTTGGGTCCGTTGGGTCCTTCTCAGTCGTCTTCTCAGGGACCGTTGGGGGGTCCATTGGGACCTCTCAAAGCACCTCTGGGAGGCCCAGCAACTAACGGCTACAGAGTTGTTCCGTTTGTTCCACCGACGTCTGCAGGTCCAGATAACGGCAGGAGAACTCCGAGAAGCCGTGCTCAAAGTTCACAAAATGCACGCAGTCCTATTCCTAATCCTCCACAGGGAAGTTCACGCACCTCACCAATTTCACAGTTTCCAAAAATTCCTCCTATTCCTCCTCCTGTTTCTGGGATTCCACCAGTACCGCCAATCCCGTCAGTTTCGCCAATTCATCAAAATGCATACTCACAAAGACGCATGAACGATATTCCGGATTACTGGTACCGAAGAAACTCGGTTTCTTACGCGGCTATGCCTCCTTCTGATCAGCATGGTGCTGTACCTCCATATTTCACTAGACCTTATGCTGGCCAGAGCCAAAGCCAGGGTCAGGTTCAGGGTCAAAGGGCAGGAAGTATGCATGGTGGACCTAACCCTGGTGGTGAACAAAGTTCTCGTTCGAGTATGCCGCAGCCGCCTCCTGTGCCTATGCCTATGCCAGTACCAATGTCAATGCCAATGGGTGTTCCGAGACATATGAGAGCACCTTATATGCAGCGTATGTATGATCCAGCAAGATCGTATAGTGTTGGTGAGGATTATGACAGACCGTTGGTTTCTCCTTTAGTTGATCCACTGGATGGACGAGTTTCTTCTGGTTATTTTGGTGTAGACAGGAATGGAATGGGTAGTCCTACAGGTGGTTTAACGGATAACTTGCAGGGTTATGGGCCTTTATATTATAATGATGATTTCTACCAATCTGATATCAGTAACAGTAACGGACAGGATCCTTCTGCGTGGAATTGGCATTATCAAATGCCGCAGCCTGCTAATGGTGACAGTGGTTTGAGCTCAGCAACGCCTGATTTGAAGAGAAGAAGACCGACGAATCCGTCTTTGCCGTCTTATGGAGCTGGTGAATCACCTTATTATATTGGTTCGCCAATGCGTTTAGGTAGACAGTCTTCTTTTTCTACACCCAATTCAAGTGGTAGTGATGTCTCGACTTCGGTTGCTGCTAGTGCTGCTGCTGCTGCGACCAGGATCCGTGTTAGAAGTCATACACAACCTACGCATAGAGGTAGACAGCCGTCAATTCGTTTACAAATGGATGATACTAATCCTTCTGCGCAATTGGTTGTTTTTGATGACACCGACAAGTAAATTCACACACGCAAGCACACACAGGCATTTACACTGTTGTTCTTCTCTTTTTTATCTTGTAGTATTACCCCATGGAGGGTCAATAGAAGCTGAAGAAGAAGAGAAAGAAGAAGTGGAAACCGTGAAATTGAAAGAGAAAAGATAAAAAGAATTAAAATTTTAAAACAGACTAAATGCAAGATTAGACTGATAATACTACTTTTGCTACTGTAAGGGACAATGCAGAGAAACAATATAAAGCAATTACGTTAAGTTAAGTACCAGAAGTGGCAGGAGTAGAAGAAAAAAAGTCTGGCATGCTTGATACGACAAATTTACAGATAAGTTCTAAATAAATAAATTATTAAAAATTTTGGTAAACTCATGAATAAACAAATCATATTTTATTTTCCAAAAGAGGGTCGGGTATTATAGAAATCAGGCAATGGAATTAGCCGGTAAGTGATTCAGTAACTATGTGGACTATATTTAGCGCATAATCTGGGTACGGGTTCACTGTTCATGCCACAAAATTGGGGTGAGCATGTGTACAATGTAAATATTATTACTAATCGAAGAATGCAAGAATATGTACTACTTTCGTCAGTAGCACGTGCCTCGGGGGGAATTCAACCGTTGGGTACTCAATTCGACGTGACACTTGGCAACGCAAAACCTACACCCTATTACGTATATAGTAAGCAATAAAGAATGCTTCCTAGAAAATAGAATATTCAGGATCAAATTATGTTTCGAGTCTTATTTATACATATTGTCTTTTTTCATCTATTTCATATTATTTTCTGTCGATATAGAGCCTTCTACGTCACTGATCGCCGTTCCAACGGTTCATGCAAGATGAGCCCTCACGTGATATGATGCCGGATTTTCCCAACCGTGCTGGCCTATCAGAACGCGTGATTAGAACGAGCTTCGCGAACCTCACCGATCTTTCTGTTAGTAATAGATATGGTTAGTAATATTTGTGGATCAACGTGTATATATACGCACCTTACCCCACCCATTTGTTCCTCACAGTTTTCTGTTATAAGTATTCATCATGGCCATCACTAAAGTTTTCGCCCGCTCCATCTACGACTCCCGTGGTAACCCCACTGTTGAGGTCGACCTTACCACCGACAAGGGTGTCTTCCGCGCCTCTGTCCCCTCTGGTGCTTCTACCGGTACTCACGAGGCTCTCGAGCTCCGTGACGCTGACAAGCAGAAGTGGGGTGGCAAGGGTGTCCTCACTGCCGTTGCTAACGTCAACAACGTGATTGCCCCTGCTCTCGAGAAGTCCAACGTTGATGTCACTGACCAGCGTGCTTTCGATGACTTCCTTCTCAAGCTCGACGGTACTGAGAACAAGAGCAAGCTCGGTGCTAACGCCATCCTCGGTGTCTCCCTCGCTGGTGCCCGTGCTGGTGCCGCTGCCAAGGGTATCCCCCTTTACCAGCACCTCCACAACATCTCTGGTACCAAGGAGCCCTACGTCCTCCCTGTTCCTTTCCAGAACGTTCTTAACGGTGGTGAGCACGCTGGTGGTAACCTTGCCATCCAGGAGTTCATGATCGCTCCTATCGAGTTCAACTCCTTCTCTGATGCCCTTCGTGCTGGCTCTGAGATCTACCACATCCTTAAGAAGAACGCTGCTAAGAAGTACGGTTCTTCTGCCGGTAACGTCGGTGATGAGGGTGGTATCGCCCCCGATTTGAACACCGCTGAGGAGGCTCTCGACCTTATTGTTGAGGCCATCAACCAGGCTGGTTACGAGGGCAAGGTCAAGATCGCCATTGACGCTGCCTCTTCTGAGTTCTACAAGAACGGCAAGTACGACCTTGACTTCAAGAACTCTAACCCCAACCCCGCTAACGCTCTTGACTTCAAGGCCTTCGCTGCTTACTACGGTGAGCTTCTTAAGAAGTACCCTATCGTCTCTCTTGAGGACCCCTTCGCTGAGGACGACTGGGCTGCCTGGAAGCACTTCTACGAGACCCAGTCTGCTAACGTCCAGATTGTCGGTGATGACTTGACTGTCACTAACAAGAGACTCGTCAAGAAGGCCATCGAGGAGAAGGCTGCCAACGCTCTTCTTCTTAAGGTTAACCAGATCGGTTCCGTTACCGAGTCTATTGACGCTGCCAACCTTGCCTACAGCGACAAGTGGGGTGTTATGGTCTCTCACCGTTCCGGTGAGACCGAGGACACCTTCATTGCTGACCTCGCTGTCGGTCTCCGCTCTGGCCAGATCAAGACCGGTGCCCCCGCCCGTTCTGAGCGTCTTGCTAAGCTTAACCAGATCCTTCGTATCGAGGAGGAGCTCGGTGACAAGGCTGTTTACGCTGGTAACAAGTTCCGTCTCTCTTCTAACATCTAAGAAGTGTTTTTAGCTATATAACTATAACTAAAAGTATATAAGTACGAAACTTTGATACGATGATAAATTGAATAGATTTTCCTATATTCTTCTTCACATAAATAAGACTAATCTAGTTGGACGATTAACAAATGACTGTAATCAGTCAGACAGTCTACTATTTACTAGATAAACTCATAGATACTTCCACTTGAGTATGGAAAAAATGATTGTCTCTATATAGTGCATACTGCACATTGCTTAAGTATATATTTAGCTAAATTGAGTATACTTCTGAGCGTCCAAACTAGAAGCTGGACATACACCCTGTAATATCCGTTTAGAGTGTAAATCGTGTACAGCATGAACTATAAACGCACGACACCAACCATCATCAAAAACTTCGAAAACCTGAACAACATCACCCGGATCTATATCCAATTCATCAGATAACTTGGCCCTGTTTTCACGAGTAACGAAAAACTTAACACCTCTTAAGTTAGCAATAACTCCATTATTCGTTTTCAATGGAGAGTCAAAGTCAGCATCAAAGTTCTGCGGTTCATTTCCACCATGAATTTCCGGGAACACAGTAGTTTTCAACTCGTTAGTGTCTCTAGATATCATTGACGACTTTCGTGAAAACGAGTCTCTAACTGATCCGTTTGGTCTCATTTGAGTACTAAGTAAAGATGAAGTTCTTGAACCAACAGAAGCTATATTTGAGTTTGTTCTAAGCGCTGACTTCAAGGAATTTGTATGAGCAGTACTGTCGAACTCATTGAACAATGATGATCTTTCGTACTTGCGAAGTAAGTTCTCTGTGTTCTCTGAAAGAACTGTAGATCGTCTGAACAGGGGACTTGGTTCTGTTGATCTAGAGGGTGTAAGATGAATCACGTTTTTCTTTTTGAACATTCTAGGCGTCTCAAATGGAGTTCTGTAGTTTGCACTTACCGTTTCTGAATCAATTGTTGGAAGAGCAGGTCCTCCAGCTGTAGTGGTATGAAATCCTCCATTTGGACCAGGAATGGTTTGATCTGCCAGGGAAGATTTTTGGGGTGTACCATATGCTGTTTCTGGAGAGTCATTTAAGTTCAAGACATGATTTGTAGACGCCATATGGTTACCAGCATCATGATGTTGTGGTTGTTTTTGTTGTTGTTGCAGACTAGTCCCGTTAAAAATGGGTTCAGAACTAGTGTTAAATGAGCTGTTGTGAGTATGCAATTGCTCATTTACCCCACTGTTCGCTTTACGTGGAGTCAAAGGAGTAGTATCCTTCTCTGTTTTGCTAAACTTAAGCGCATCCAAAGAAGGATCATTCACCGCAGGGGGAACGTTCTCAGGGGTAACATTTATATGAACAGGGTGAAGGTACGTGTTTGCCGTATGTTTCAGGTCCCTTTGATTTGACAACTCAGTATAAAGATCGTCAACTGATGAGTCTCTGTTTATAGTCGGGGAATCATCATCACTGATACCTCCAGCCTTCTCTCTATCCTCGCGGTGAACTCTGACCATCATAGGACCGAATTTCACCACGACGAGAAGTAAAAGTATAATGCATGTTAATGAGAACACCCCTAATGGGATAACTATAGCTAAGATCGTAGATAAAGGATACTGTTTGGCAACCATCTTTCTCCAACCTTTGAATGAACAAGCGCAACCAGGGATAATCACTCGTTAATTTATGCACATATATTATTATACACCTGTCTTTTTTGAAACGTAACTATCTTGAAATATTATATAGGATGCAGAAGCAAGTATTATATTTAATACGCAGATATGTGCGTAAATTAGTGTCCGCACGTAATGTAATGTAATGTAACCACACCACACACACATCACAGATATATGTAAACACCCACAAACATAATCCACAGCGGGGAAATTGTCAGAATTACATACACACACACACATCAACATAGTAACACATTTAGAATACCATTTATATACAAATATAGTCTACTTCGAAGGAAGAAACGATTTCAGTATCGACCCTGCATTTGAGATTGCCCGGCTTGTAGCATTAACAGCATCTTCATTAATTGGAATCCCCCAAGAAGAACCCTGAGGTCTAATAAATGACGATCCGTTTATATAACCCGTTTTAGTACCACTTGACTTTTGATTATTCGCACTATCAACCGCAGCAACTATTCTATCAACATTTGTTTCAAGTACTAAACCGCCCTGAATTAGTTCCTCAAGAACTGTTTCTAAAACTTCCCAACCAAAAACAAGATCCAATTCACACACATTAGCAAAACATTTGTCAAGGGCTTGGACAAAAACCTGGATTAAATCTAAGATGCCTAACTCGCTTTCTTGTTCATCCACTACAAACACAAAGTTAAGTGTGGCATATAATCTGTTTATCACGGTTACTCGTTCTTCTTCTCCATCTGGTCCTTTCAATAAATCCGGCAGTGTAAGCACGTTTGAGTGCTGTGGTGATCTTTTCGAGAGCAGATCGTTTACTTGTTTAATGAGATCCTGTTGTGCTTGTATGTCTAATGGTGTATAAAACCGTGCTAATCGTGGTTGACCAAAATTATTGATAATGAGGACACAATGGATCATTTTTAAAAAGGAAGAAAAAAGTGGGATCAATCGCTAGTAATGCTAGTATTTAAACACAACACAAGAGACTGGTTTCTATTACAGCCACTGGCGTTTATGTAATTCACCCAACCTCTGAGTTTCCGCTGAACAGGGAGACTGTAAAGGCAGAGGGGCAGAAAGGCAGAGGGGCAAGTGGGGCGTTCGATTATATAAGCATAATGAGTACCGCTAACTTTCCCCCCAAACCCAACAACCTCAAACAGGTTCTACTCCCCCACAATACATTTTTTTATTATGCATA
Organism: Starmerella lactis-condensi; assembly: GCA_030568935.1. Lineage (NCBI taxonomy): Eukaryota > Fungi > Ascomycota > Dipodascomycetes > Dipodascales > Trichomonascaceae > Starmerella > Starmerella lactis-condensi. The sequence goes on from JAJMJH010000005.1 coordinate 62,149, forward strand.
CACTGATAAGATAGTAATAAGCAGCCGCGGTTGATTTTTTCCTGGATAATAGATTTATACCCCCTACTTTCTGTTAATTTGTTGTTTAATTCTCATATACTTAAACGAAAATGCAAATACATTTAATTGGTATTTAATTAAACCAGTACTGAACTTTGTATCCCCCCAAAGTCTTTAAGATAGACCGGACTATGCACGTTCTGGGTTAGGTCAATCGCTGGGGTATCTTTAATGGATGACCACTACAGTATATAAACTAATGAAAATACCCATTGTTTAAATAGATTCTAAGAGATACTCTCCATATTTCCAATACAGAACAAGAGAACTCAATAAACTACTTGAAATGGTAGCCCCCACTGACGACATACTCAAATCTGTGAAATACACACCTGTTACAGACAGAGTTCGTTCAACAATCCTTACCGATGACGCAGTTGCATTCATTGCAACTTTGCATAAAATTTTCAACGAACGCCGTGTTGAATTATTATCTGCACGTGAAACGAAACAAGAACAAATCGATAATGGTGAGTTCCCGGACTTCTTACCCGAAACTGTTCATATTAGACATGACCCCACATGGCAAGGCCCCCCCACTGGCCCCGGGCTAGAAGACCGCAGAGTAGAAATCACAGGTCCTACAGATCGTAAAATGGTTATCAACGCACTTAACTCAGATGTCTACGCTTTCATGCCAGACTTTGAAGACGCTAATTCACCAACTTGGTCTAACATGACAGAAGGTCAATTGAATTTATACGATGCGATCAGAGAGCAAATCGAGTTGAAAACAGAATCGAAAACTTATAAACTTCAAAAAGATCGTAAGAATTTGCAGAAGCAAACATTACCAACAATCATTGCAAGACCTAGAGGATGGCACATGGTTGAATCAAATTTCGTAATTAACAACGAGCCAATTTCAGCTTCTATTTTTGATTTTGGACTTTATTTTTACCACAATGCTAAAGAATTAGTTAAAAGAGGATCAGGTCCTTACTTCTACCTTCCTAAACTGCAGTCTTACTTGGAGGCTAGATTGTGGAACGATATCTTCAATGTCGCTCAAGACTGGATCGGGATCCCCAAAGGCACAATCAGGGCAACAGTTTTAATCGAAACTATTCATGCTGCCTTCCAAATGGACGAGATCATTTACGAACTTAGGGATCATTGTGCTGGTTTGAACTGTGGAAGATGGGACTACATTTTCTCGTTTTCTAAAACTTTTAAAAACCACGCGGAGTATACACTTCCAGACAGAGACGATGTTACAATGTCAAGTCCTTTTATGTCTGAGTATGTGAAGTACGTTATCCAAACATGTCACAAACGTGGTATCCACGCTATGGGTGGAATGGCAGCACAGATCCCAATCAAGAACGATTTAGAGGCTAACGAAGCGGCAATGCAAAAGGTAGCTGCTGATAAACACCGTGAGGCAAGCGCTGGTCATGACGGAACATGGGTTGCCCACCCCAATTTAGCGTCAATTGCTTTAACTCAGTTCAATCAGTTTATGTTAGGTCCTAACCAAATCTATAATCGGGTGTATGACTGGGCTCCTAGTAGATCTAGACTGTTGAACCCAGAGATTCCTAATGGGAAGATCACACATAATGGTGTGCGCAAAAATTTAGAAATTGCTATGGCGTATATGACTGCTTGGCTTAAAGGTTCAGGTGCTGTCGCTATTATGAACTTAATGGAGGATGCAGCCACAGCTGAAGTCTCACGTGCTCAGTTACATACTTGGATTAAACACGGTAAGTCTACTGTTGACGGTCAATTGATCACAAAAGAGTATGTTCTTAAAGTTCTTGAGGAGGTTACCAAGGGTTATAATGGTGACAAAGATGCTCTTAATGTTAATGAGTATTTATCTAGTGAGATCGGGGGTGGTGAACTCTCTGATTTCCTTACTACACCTTTGTATAATAAGTACCTTCAGAAGTGAGCATAAGTGCTAAAACATAAATTTATAAATATATAATCCATTAATCTCGTTTACTATCTATAGTGCTATAAACCACACACTTCAAAGAAGATGACCATCAAGGAAAATCATGAAGGCATAACAAATAAGGGTAGGGTAAGGCAAGGTAAGTTGGCAATACTCCCCATGGCTTACAAAGATTAAGCCCACTTAGTAGGATCCCAACCGGGGAGAGCCATAAGGTAGGCATCAGGGTCACCTAAATCCTTCATATCAGCGTCACTGATTTCGAAATCGAAAATGCTAATATTCTCAATCATTCTCTGTTTGCTGTTACTCTTAGGAATTGGCATTATACCCCTTTGAACAAGGTACTTTAACTGGATCTGAGCAGGGGTCTTACCATACTTCTCAGCAAGTTCTAAAAGTTCAGGGTCCATAAGAGCCTTACCAAGAGTCAAAGGAGAATAACACATGACTGTGATGCCTTTAGACTGACAGTAATCTACTAACTCAGTCATTTGTTTCCAGGGGTTGACTTCAATTTGGTTAACAACAGGCATGATTTCAGCGTACTCTTCTAACTCTTTAAGGTGTTTAATACCCCAATTAGAAACACCAATGTTCTTCAGTTTACCATTCTTGACATTTTGCTCGAAAATCTTCCATGTGGCTTTTCTTTCTTCTTTGCCATTTCCTGAAGAGTGCATTAAGTACAGATCAATTGGCTCGCCAGCACGTTCATACGAATCGTCAATACCAGCTTGAGTTTTCTTACCAAATGAGTCGTCCCATAATTTACTTACGTAGATGATTTCATCTCTCTTTACTTCAGGGTGTTGGGTAAGGAACTCACGGACACCTTGTGCTGTCTCTGCTTCGTTGTAGTATAACGCTGCCGTGTCTACTAAACGGTAGCCAACTTCTAAGGCTGTACGAACAGCACTAGCGGTGTGAGAGCGTCCTAATTCATAACATCCGAATCCGATTTTAGGCAATTGCATTTTTCCTGTTCTTTTTCTTTCTAAATGAAAACTTATAGATGTGTTAATTTTTCTGTGGAGTTCTTTAACTACGTGATGATTTGCTACTTAAATAATTTCTGCTGTCACGGTGTGCATGTGACTTCTTACCTGACCGCAATCTGCAGGCTGATTAGATCTATAGAACCTTCGAAAGAAACCCTAGTGGAAACCGGTAGAAAACCCTAAACAATCTATATGGGGTAATGTACAAAGTGTATACGGATTACGGGATCGAAATCGAAATTTAAGGAAACCGGTAGGAAAATAGGGTGTAATTGAACATAGCAGTAGGAAATAGGTGCTATACAACTGCATTGCACAATGGATTACGCATAGCACTACAAGAAGAAATAACATTTATTTTTGATTTTTTACTACTAAGTAACTATTTACACAAGTCATATTACATGCAGATTCACCACATGATCTCTTTGATCATGAAAGGCAAGAAAACGGCAGATGCGGTCCACAAAGTAGTGAACATTTGATAGAAAGCGACCATGAATCCCACGAATCCTCTGCTGTCGATCTTATCAGCGAAGTTAAGCTGGATAGAATAGAAAGCAACAGCGAAGAAATGATAGAAAAGCAAGTAAGGATTAGGGGTAAGACCACTAAGAATACTGACTGGGCCCTTAACTCTATCACCACCACAGCGGAAGTATTCGAAGCAACCGTTCTGCAAGATCTTCAACTCATTAGTCTCAGCAGCGAACAAATGATAAAGTGCGATTGACAAGACGTTAATAACAACAGAAGAACGCTTACGAGCGGTTCTGAAGTCCTGGACAATTTGGTTAACCTTAGTGTGGTCTAACAAGTCCCCAGTAGGAAGCTTTCCTAAAGCGTTAGACATGATATAAGCGTCACGGAAACCGACTGTCATACCGCCACCAGTAAGAGGGTGTCTCATGTTCATAGCGTCACCTAAGATGACCAAACCAGGCACCTCGTACTGGATAGCAGGCAAGTACTGGTTAGGCATGCTTCTCAATTTCTCGTTTTCAAGAGCAGCAGCAAAGGATTTTCTTAATCCAGCGGGCAAATGAGGTAAAGAGTTCTCCTCTAACCAGCGTTTCAAGTCGCCGTTGGCGTTAGAGGGCAATTTAGCGAGAGGAACGTTGCAAAGAATACGAGCCTCAGTAGAAGAGATCTGGTAAACAAGCATAGGGCTGAAATTGGAGCCAATAACGACGTTACCGTGGTTGGGTGTATGCATTTCAGGGTGGGTCAAAATAGTACCCACGAAGTGAGATTTCACGACGGGTTTGGTATCGACGTACTGTTTGCGGAAGTTAGAACTGATACCATCGCAAACAGAAACGATGTGTGCGCGGTAGACTTCGTCGTTCTGGTCTTTAACACCGACTACACGGCCGTTCTCTTCAATGATCTCACGGACGGTGGCCTCTTTAAAGGTGACACCGGGGGTCTCTTGAGCGATGCGGCGAAGGTTCATGATGAATTTACCATGGTGGAAACCACGGCCTTGAACAGGCTTGGCTTTAGAGCTCTGCTCTTTGGGGGAGACAGGATAGGGGATGACAACAGACTCACCTTCGTAGTTGACGTCATAACCGTAAATGGGGGCAGCGTCAATTCCTTCGACGGCCTCTTCCATACCGAGTTTCTTGAGACTCTCAATTCCACCGGGCTGGAGAAGTTCACCGACAATACGGTCAGGCTCACTAAGGTCGCGCTCGAGAACAAGAACTTTTTTGCCATGTTTGGCAAGGCCTTTAGCCATAGCAGGGCCAACCACACCGGCACCAACAACAATGAAATCGTAAACCATTTCTAAATTAATATGGTGTTTTTAAAAAAAACTTAATGAAAAATATTTAAGATGAGAGGGGGAGGGGGAGGGGTCACGATTTAAGTGTGTGTTTGTAAAAATTTAAGAGCTGATATCTGCGTAAAAAAACATGTGCCCTGCATATACGAGCAACCCGAAATAATTTCGTGCTCTGCCATTAGTCAAAATGGGACCCCGCAGCAGCATGTGATCAAGAAAATTATTGCATAACCCTCGCCCTTGATAAAACCGTAGATCTTTTCACGATTGATTTCCTAGTTTCTAATACGACTGGGACTCGAGCTCTGCAGAGAAGTGGGAAAATGATTAGTTAATATTTTTTGGTAAGCAGTTGTATTGGTAAGCAATGTTGTTACCCGCTTAGTCGGCATTACCTTACCTTTTTGTAAGTGGGAAATATACTAGTTGGGACTTTCCTATTCCTATGGTGTGTTCCTATTCCTATGGTGTGCTTAGTGGCCGAAAATAGCTCATCTGCGGCAGTTTCACGTATAGCGTATTTCTAATACATAGTGACAAAGTAAACTTCATTAAGTTGTGTACATCGCGTGGAAAAAAATTACAGCCGGTTTCTTCTTTGTTACAAATATACAATACCCACTTTTGTCATTATGGACCATAAAATGCATCATGAACAATCTACAATCGCCGATCCATTGGCCAATCCTCACGCCGGTCATGATATGGCCGGTATGTGCAGTATGAATATGATCTTCACATGGGATACCACGGATCTATGTGTGGTCTTCAAATGGTGGCATGTAAGAACTAATTTAGGGTTAGTTCTTACTTTACTTAGCATTATAGCGCTTTCTGCTGGGTACGAATTTTTGCGGTATAGAATCAGATTAATTGATTTAGAACTCGCAAATAACGCTGACACGGTACCAACTGTTTTTTCCAGAAATGGGAAAATGAAACAGGCTATTGGGTATGCACTTCAAGTCGGGTACAGTTACCTGCTTATGCTTGTGTTTATGACATATAACGGCTGGGCTATGCTCGCTGTTTGTTTGGGCGCTGGTCTTGGGTTCTGGTTCTGGGGAGATCGTGCTCAAAGAACAATGAGTTGTCATTGATGTTTATTTATTTAGGACAGTACAGTAAAGTATATGCTATCTGCATTGAACATTACATTTATTTATGTATATATATAAATAATCCATTCGACTTCTCAATTAATTAAATATTATTATTGATTTGTTTTCTTTTTTTCTTAAGCGTACAAAACTTGTTCCGGAACTGGGAACTCCACACAGTACATATCTTTAGACGGGGCAACACGTCTTACATCATGGATATTAAGAATACTCTCATCGATTTCAAATTGCATAGCAGTTGAGACTCTCTTAGCTAATGCGCTCCTCACTTCCTCCTTAGTAGGTTCAGTGTTAGGCTCGAATTTGTGGAAACAGTGTACATGCACAATTGGTGCTGGTGGTTTCTCACTGAATGTTTGTTTAGTATAAAGACCCCTGAAAGCGTCCAAAAATTCAATTGCTGTTGCCGGTAAATTCATCACATAGTGGCTGAAATATTCAGGTGTTTGTAAGTAACGTTTTTTCAATTCGGATTTCTGGTTGGGAGTTTTGATCTTCTGTGGTGGTAACTCCACATTAGGGCTACTAACTCTGTACTCGTGGAGCCTGCTGATTGATTGTTTAATAAACTCCCTTGCATCCTCATTGTAAATTCGAATTAATCCTTCGTTTATTTTATTGAGTTTTGCATTCTTTTTCATGCACTCAGCACCGTGTGGATTCAAATCATTAGCAAATACGAGATTTTCTTGCTTAGCAGCCGGGATTGCGAATGGACCCACACCAGCGAATGGGTCAGCAATAGCGATATGATGACCAAACTGCTTCACAAGTCTGTCATGCTCAGTATGTAGTCTTGAATTCCAGTAAACCTGACGGAAATCAAATTGGAATCTACATCCACTCTCAACTTGCTCGACATTAAAATTATTTTCTCCAGCAATAACTTCCATATCAAAGGTTCTGAAAACAGTATTAATTGTGTCTAATTTGTTCACAACTGTTTTGATTGCGTGGCTGTTTTTGTCAAGGATGACTTGACCAATCAAGTGTTTATATGGAAGGAAGTGATCTCTCAAATTCAAGTGGGCAATATGACCAACTATAGAGAATCCAGTTGGGACCTCGTCATCTGGAGTGGGGAGAATCGATCGTAAAATCTCGTCGGCTGTCCAGTAGTCATAGTTAAGTTCTAAACTGTAGGGTTTATAGGTGACTTTCGCTGCGTCTAGAATCTCAGCTGTTTGCTCAGAAAGTTGAGATTTAGCAGTAGTAGGGTCTTTTATTGTGGGTGATAATAAAATACCTCTTTTATCCTCGATGTTTACTATACGTGAAATTTTTGGCATCTGCAGTAAATCTGAGGATAAGGCTTTCTTGGTGATTTGAGTGAGTAGTTGTGGAGTTTCTATTTCTGCAACTACTAATTGCAGAGTTTCATGAAATTTAGATCTGTCTAGTTCAGACATTCCTTTGAAAAGGGGGGGTGGAACTCGATCGTTGAATTCAACCATTACAGATTCAAGGGTATGTTATTTTTTTAGGTTCCATAATATGTCTGTTTAATGGTTGGTTGCTTTTACTAATGGTTCACTAGTATTCAAGCTACTGTCATATTGTATCGTCAGGGCGAGGTGGCCGAGTGGTCTAAGGCGCAGGATTAAGGCTCCTGTCTCTACGGGGGCGAGGGTTCGAATCCCTCCCTCGTCAGCACAGCAACAAAGGTTGCACATTTTTTGGCAGATTTCACAACATACTTTTAATATGATTTCGGTACTTTTTTTTGTTAAATTGACGGGAGGGCACTACGAAGACTAAAAACATCCTCGTAGTTTCCATTCAAATCCATTTCATACCTTTTCTGTCTACATTACATATCTATATAAGTACATTAGTTCTTTGTGGGGGCAACTGAGCATTGTTCTCTTATTACACATCTTCAGGGCGAGGTGGCCGAGTGGTCTAAGGCGCAGGATTAAGGCTCCTGTCTCTACGGGGGCGAGGGTTCGAATCCCTCCCTCGTCAGTACAAGCAACTATAGTTGCACATTTTTTTTTTCCTTCTTCTGGTTTTCGCAACTTCACTTGTAAACAGTAGATTGAACCAGTTTTAGAACCAGTTTCGATTCCGTATACTGGCTTCTTTTTTGTTGTGATTACAAGAAAATCGTAGCAGAAAAAGTCAAAAAGAAATCTCACCAATGTGATTCGAACACATGACCTAAGGATAACAGGAAACCATTACAGTCCTTCGCTCTACCAACTGAGCTATGGTGAGTACTTGTTGATACCTTTTCGGACGTTCAATAGAAGTACGCAGATCACAACTAACATTCTTTACGTATTTTGTCCTCGACAAGCTGACAATTACTCTACCATGAGTAGTCGTACTGATCGAGCATGTATGGTCTGTGGAATCGTGCAACCCTTTACTAAATTTGTTTACGGCGGATGTCCTAATTGTGAGAGTATTCTGAATTTAAGAAACGACGAGGGTCTCGTCCAGGACTGTACATCGCCAACCTTCGAAGGTTTAGTCGCATTAACCAATAACGAAAAATCGTGGGTAGCTAAATGGCTTAGAATAGACGGATTTGAAAAGGGACTATACGCCACTAAAGTTGTAGGCCGTTTGCCTCCTGATATTATCTCTGAACTTACTGAAAAGGGTGTTACGTACAGACCAAGAGACGGCTCAGCTACTGACTGAACAACGACAGCACTGAGCACAGAGCAGCACAGCACATCAATATAAAAAAATATATGCCCTGATAATATTGATAAATTTTCTCTTAAAAATTTAAACCATTAAAATACATAATTTTAGCTAGAATGTATGAACATGAATTTCTAGACCAAAACCGTAGGGAAGAGAATATAAAAGCGAAAATAATAAAAAAAAAAAGTCATTCAAAACGTCTCTACTAATGATTCTTTTTGCATCTAGTTTTAATATGTCTCTGCAAAGAATCACTTCTTTTGAACCTTGTAAAACAAGATTTACACTGAAACGGCTTACCAGGCAAGTGTTCAAGACCATGCCTCGTACACAAAAGTCCAGTAGGAAATTCAGCCTTACACAAAGAGCATTTATAATTGCCAGAAGGAGTAGTCAATGATTTGAACCCCATGCTCTTAAGTTTTCTACTGATCTGTTCCTGTTGTACTAACCAGTACCGTTCATCAGACTTTTTATACCTTAAAGGTCTAATAGACAAAGTACCAGTAGGATCGTCAACGGTTTCGTCTTCTTCGCTTTCGTGTTCATCAGCACTAGACTTAACAGAGTCATTGTTGATCCTGTCCTTCAATTGGAAGACTGATTTCGGCAATGGAGGAAGCCCCGGGGGTAACATTCTAGGATCATAGCCAACATCCGGATCCGGTTTAGGAAGCCCGTTACTTGAAATAGGACGCCCGCTTCTATTAGCGATAGTCTCAGCAGATTTCTGTTTGGGAGAAGTAGTAAAAATGGGCTTGACAGGACCAGGGATATGTGATCCACCAGTAGCAGAAGTCGCAGAGGAATATCCTGAATTGGGATCATTAGACTGATTTTTAGAATCGGTAGGACTGTTCTCATTGTTAGTGTTAATAGGTTTTACCGGTGGAGGAATGTTCGTTGCTGGCGTTACTGGTGTTACTTGCGTTAACGGCGTACCAGCCTTTCGTCCTTGGTTAGGGGTAGGAGGCTGTGGCTTGGACAATTGAGCAGCAGCAGTTAAAATTTGAGCTTGATCAAACTGCATTAAATTGCCAAGGGGAGGGATGGGGTACATCCCTAGTTGGTTAGGAACACCAGGAACAGCAGCTGAAATAGGAGTGGTATTGTGGATATTGGGAACACCTGGAACAGTGTGGACTCCAGGGAATCCATTGAAGGGGAGACCACCCAAAAGAGCATGCATCTCAGGGGGAAATGCAGTGTTTGCAGAAATCGGTGTTGGCGTTTGGGTTTGAGTTTGCATTTGAGCGGTGGGGAGGGGTGTAACCACCGGGTGGATGGTTTGTGGGGGGGGTTGATTACCTAAGTGAGAGGTCGAATTGTCCGGCTGTTCAGGCTGCTTAGATTGTCCTACACCTGGGGGAGCATTAGATCCATCGGTACTGGGGGTAGTAGTACCACTGGGATTTTGAGGCACAGCTTGGTTGGGAACCTGGTTAGGGATCTGGTTAGGGATCTGGTTAGGGATCTGGTTGGGAGTTTGATTAGAAATCTGATTGGGAATCTGATTAGGGCCAGGGCCTTGGGTGGTCGCTGATGGAGGCGGGGTATTCTGAGCTTGAGAAACTGCAGCGCCGGCAAGTTGATTGAGTTGCTGGAACTGATTCAACTGAGCGTTAAATAACCCAGGGTTTACCGGACTCATCGCCGGAAATCCGTTCATAGCTACGGGGGTAAATCCACCTAAACCACCAACAGAAAGCGGGAAGTTCATGGCCTGCGCACTGTTCGGATCAAACTGACCAGTAGGCGTCATTAAAGACATCATATTGGGATTCATTAAAACGAGTTGTTGACCAAGCTGTTGACCGAGCTGTTGTGTTTGAGGGGAGATCAAGGACATGCCATGTAGACCGTTCAGGGGCCACTCTGTCGGGGTGGTTTGCGCACCTCCAGCGCGTTTTGAAGCAGATTCGAGTTCGTTCGAGCTAGCTACAATGTTCATATATCCTGGACTTTGCGTTTGGTTGGCGTTTCCCGGCGTGTAGGTGGGCGTAAAAGGAGGAGGATCACTCGTGGAGAATACATTCATATTCATTAAATTTTAGGTACGTGAAAGAAGGTACTTTCAAATGTAGTTTTAGGTTAAGGGCGTGTTGAATGTCAAAAGTGAGTGTGTGGGTGTGGGGGTGCGATCGGCCTTAGGGAAAGCGGTAGGATGGTAAGAGGGTGGTTACGAGATATTAAGCGTATGACGTATGCACACAAAAATCCAGCAAGTTATGTTCTTTTCTCCCAATATGCACCATTAAGTAATCAGAAAAAAGTGATTCGTCTAGTCATTATGGGTGGGAAAATGAAAAAACTTTGGCGAAATTAAAATGAACTTGAGGGCAGTAAGAACCTTGAAACTGATTATTTTTAATTATGTTTTCCGTTAAACTGTATACGTAGTTTGAATTTAGCTATATATCGATTTATATGTTTCCGGTGGATTGTGGTTTCCTGCCGAATATCCACCTACAGAAATTTGACGGCTCGGCGGGGAGGATGACTAAATCAATCACATGCTCGCAAGTTCTGTTGAAAATGATAAGACCTTGAAATCGCATATAAAAACAGGATGATTTAAGAGATTGAATATATAAATACTTTGGGAGTGTGTTTTTTTTAATATTTAAACGCGAAGATCGATTAGTGTGGATACTCGGATAGAATACGATTGTCATATTTAGAAAAGGGGAAATGCAAGGGTTTTTTTTGATGGTAATCTGAGAACGTGACTGTGACTGGTGACTGTTCTGTGGATCTATTAGTTTCAAATCTAGTGTTTCATATTGCTTTTTTTTAATAAAAAAAAGAAAAGAAAAGAAACAAATAATATCTATGTATGTATATTAAAATAAAAGTACATGTTAATGTTTTATCGGGAGGGGGTCTAAAGTCTAGATCTTTGATAGAGCCGTCGGCGGTCGGGATTCGATCTAACCGTGGATGACTACCCCACTTCCACCCGGAACCACTTGAGTCCACACCCAAGCCCAATTTTACATGGTTCTAGAGTACATACCCTAGAAAAACATAGTCAAAGAAATAGATCGATTTAGAAACAGATATAGAAAAAGAAAAAGAAATGTATTTTAAAAACCAATTAAAATTCAACAGTAGCAGCTCCATCAGCAGGTTGTAAAAGTTTCCAAGTACACTCCACACCATTAACTTTAAAAGTAGAAATAATATCAGCAGCGATTTCGTTGAAATTATCAACAGCTAAAGCCAAAACAGTAGGACCAGCTCCACTCAAGCATACACCCAAAAGTCCCTTATGTGTACGAGGAGACATCGTACCCAAAATATCAGCCAATCCAGGAACAAGCACTCTGCGATATCTTTGGTGAAGTTTATCCTGCATAGACAAATGAACTAATTCCGGATCAGGATTTTCCTGACCTAAAGCCGGGATCAGTAAAGAAAGGCACTGTAAGTTCTTAATAGCGTCCTGTCTTGTGTAAGCAGTGGGTAACACATCTCTAGATTTGGCAGTGCTTACCTCAAATTGAGGGATGACACATACAGCCTTGATATTTTTAGAAATGCCGTACTGCATAGATCTAGCAATATCAATTGGAGGAAGAGGAGGACTTAAACCAGTATCATAACCACCAGAACTCTGATTATGAGAAGGAAGAACTTCAGCAAGGGGAATTTCAAGTCTTTCTAATTCAGTACCACTAAGCTCACGGAGGAAAGAACCCATAAATCCACCGTACATAGCAGCACTAATGTTATCAGGATGACGCTCGATCATCAAACAGAAATCCATGAGTCTCCGTTTGGAAAGCTGTAAATTACCCAAAAAGTTGCCTAAGAGAACACCACCAACAACGGCAGCACCAGAGGACCCTAAACCTCTGCCGAGAGGAATGTTGTTAATGATATGGACATGGGTACCAATGGGGAAGACACGGACATCATGAGAACGCAAAACGTAAAGAGCAGTGCGGGTAATAAGATTGTCTCCGGGATCAAGGGGGATACCTTCACAACCTTCACCAGAGGCCTCAATAGTGCAATTAAGAGGTGCAGGAGGAGAGTTGCGGTCAATAGATACTTCTAAAGTGAGGTACAAATCAAGAGCAAGACCGAGAACGTCAAAACCGGGTCCTAAATTAGCGCTAGAAGCGGGGACTTTGATTTCTGCTTTTTTCATTTTATAGTGGTGCGTTCTACAATGTGTCAGCTAGTCCCAATTGCGCACACACAAGTACACTCATAACACACTTAGGTGTACACACAAGTACACACACCGGGTATAGCTGTACACGGTTATGTGCAGCACAGTTAATGTATTATAGACAAGTGAAACAATCTATTTCTAATTATAACCTATTCTAATTATTTATTCATTTCCCCTCATTTCCCCTCATTTTCCCCTCATTCCCCTTTCTCTTTTCTTGACTCCACTTCCGTAACAAAGTTATGTATTATAATTGTCAACCTAATATTATTGTGTCCTTGCGCAATTAACTAAAGTGCATACACCCCCCCTCAGATCCTCCCATTCTTTCAAGTGTTTAACACACTTACTCAATAAACAACCCTAACCCAATTAATTAACCCCTCCACCTCGTAATACCACAACTACAGTTAGTATGATTGCTGGGCTTCATAGCTTCGCAGAGGAACACCAGCTGTTCAAACCAGTAGATCTCTCTGGTGCAACCGTTGGTGTATCAGCTGAGGCACTTGCTGCCTTGAACACCGCTGAACTCACCGCTAGACTCCAGTCTCCTAATACGAAGTACGTGGTTGTATTCGACGGACCCGGAAGAACCACACCATCACTTTTGGATGACGGAATTTGCAGACGTCGTATTCTGAAAGTCGTTGTTGACTGCAAGATCCCCTTTATCGTCGCTCCTGCTCTGGCTGCTGCTCAATTGGCGTATATGTACACACAGCAGTTTATCTCACACGCCTCTGGCTGTGATGAAGTTTTACTGTTTGGAGATGTTCCCCTTGTTGTCAATTTGCTCAACAGAGAGATCGCCAGCGAGCCCCAGGTTTTAAGACGTCCTGACATTTGTCAGGCGTTGAACATCCCAGAACCTTTGTTCTTTGAGGCTGCTGTTGGTGCTGGCAGCATTGTTATTGAGTCTCCTTCGATTGTTAAAGAGCGTAACTTCGACAGCGTTTCTACAGCTGCTGGTGCTGCTATTTTCTCTGGGCAGGGATCATTTTTTAAGGCAGCTTCTGTCTTGCTGCCTCCTCAGTATGTCTCTACATTACAGAAGGCGCTTATTTTTGTTGCTAGACAACCAATCATGCTAACTGATGGGAATGTTGTCCTTAGCAACAAATTCAACCAGCCAGTTCCTCGTGACATTGTTGATGTTGTTGGACGTGAGCTGCCTCCTGAGTGCTACTGGTACTTAAACAAGGGGTTATTGGGTCCTGAGTACTTGAAGGCAGCTGTTTTTGGTACTTTCACTGATTGTTATCAAGGAAGGGGTACTACTGATGAGGAAAGGGCCGACCTTGTCAAAGTCGAGGAAAGGTTACAGACGTTAAGGCAACAGACGTACAGTTTACTGTCTAGTAACTTACACCGTTACTTCCAAAACAAGGAGGTTTTGTCCTTTACTGATGGAGGAGCGAACTTTACGAGAAGCTCAGTTAGTTTCCCGAATTTGAGCACTGAGACTACTACTGCTATTACCCCAGAGAGTGTAGTCAATGATGCTGTTGTACACGTTAAAGGCATTCTCAAGCGACCAGATACTACAAACAAGGATCTTCCTGAAACATTAGTTAAAAGTTCGGGGGGGGACAGCTCTAATTTGCTGTTAGTTAGGAAAGTTCAATTAGCATTGAGAGAGGCTTTAGAGGTTACTATTTGTTGGTTTATGTTTACAGGAAAGGTTGAAAGGAGTATTAACGTTAACCAAATCATCTCTTTGATGCCTTGGTAATCACATTTAAGTAAATATATAGTTGATATAAGTAACCAACTAGTATATGAGATAGAGACGAGTATGGGTGGATATGCATGTGAACGCTATCACGTGACAAACCGCCAACGGTTTTCTACACCCTCATAGTATTTAAACAACACAGGGGCACTTTTAAATTTCTTTAAATATTTTTATAAAATGAACTAAATGCAAGCAAGTACTAAAGTCCGCTGAACACGAAACTGTTATGTCTAGAAACATCCGTAGACGCTTCGGTTCCAGTGTCTTCATCATCGTTTTCGTTCGAGTTGTCCTCGTCGTTAGTGATCATTAGATCAGAAACATCAGTTTGATCTTGTTGATCTTGTTGGTCATGTTGGTCAGGTTGGTCAGGTTGCTCGACACGATTAATATTGGGAGTTGGTCGAATACGGTCCTGAATCACAGTCAAATCAATATCAGTAACTGGCGGTTCATTAGAATCGCCTTCAGTTGAGGGCAACGGCTGGGTCCCATTAGAAACAAAGTTTAGGAAATCATCAGCAAAAGAACGAATTAATGCATGTCTTTGAACTAATGAATCTTCAACATTGGTTTCTACATCTTCTTGTCGTGAACCTGTCATTTCAGAATCTGCATCGACTATTTCACGAGCGATGATATCAGAGACTCTTGAACGGTTATGTTGTAGAGCATGTTCCGCAGCACCGGGGACGGAACCGGGGGCAGAACCAGTAGCAGAACCAGTAGCAGAGCTAGGATCAGGAACAAACGCAGGAACAAGCGTCTCTGGCGGTCCATTTGTACCCTGTGTGTCAGTACCACGTGTACCCTGTGTACCGATAGTATTAATAGGACGCATACCCAATAAAGGACCAGTAATAGGACCAGTAATAGGACCAGTAGTAGGACCAGTAATATGACCAGTAAATGGATTAGAAATAACACCAGGACGAGATGTAGGATCCGGTATAGGATTAGGCACATTAGGACGTCCATTACCTTCATTTCGGACTTGATGACGATGCTCTCTATCACGTGGAAGTTCATCTGTGCGGGTTTCATTCTGATTGTGTGTGTGGGGTTGTCCATTACCCTGTGGTTGATTTTGGCGCTGTAGTTGATTTTGGCGCTGTGGTTGATTTTGCGGTTGTGTTTGACCCTGCGACTGGTTATGATGACTTGAACTAACGCTCGAAACCGTACACCAGAACCTATGCATAGTCCAGGACTCTAATTGACAAGCCTTAGAACAGTACTTAGTACGCCTACACCTACGGCATTTCGCGAACTGTTTAGGGAAATCCTCCCATTTACCACAGTTGAAATTCGCACACTGTCTCACTCCGTTCTCGTCCTTTCTAATGAAATTGCGCATGATGAAATATGACCAATGAGGAAACTCTCTAGGAAACTTGAAAGCAGTATACTTCTCCACTAATTCGAAAAGTTTTATACGAAACGCTCCGTAATCAGGACAAACATCTGCTTTGTTCATGAAATTATAGCTGTAGTACATCATCTCCCAAGTATCCATAGGTAAAGTCTTCTCCTTAGAAAGATCGAACGTGATGATATCTTCAGGGTTTCTTAAATTGTAATCAATCACCTGTTTCTCGGGTCTTAAAGACAAAGTATTCAGCAAACAAGTTTCTTGCATAATTTTCCTACCAAAGGTATGTTTTGATAAATACGCAATGATTTCTAATGCCCAGCAAACGTCTAACTCTCTAGGCACAATTTTAGATCCTGAGAATTTCGGTAGATTGGTTCCATTAGTGGTTAAATCACTTAATCGAGAAGCTGACGGGCGAATGTTCAACAGTACTGTGCTGTCAACGTCATTAGCGTTGGCGTTACCATTGCCATTAGCGACTTGGTTCTCATTCTGATCTCTGTTTTGGTTGCGATTTCGTAATTGAGGCTGGACACTTGCACGAACGCTTTCACGGGTTAACCCAGTAAACGCCGCAAGAATATTTCTGTTTAAATATGTTCCTAATTCGTTCGTATCAGTGTCCCAATTGGCGTTATCATTGACATCAGGTTGATGATTATAAAGATCATCGCGAACTCGAGAAATTGCGTCTACAATATCTGTAAATGGAGGCGCAATTCTATCGGGTGCCTCAACTGCGACGGAAGAAGCAGGTGCCGCAGGTGTCTCTGTGCCTGTAGGACCCGTAGAATCCGTAGAACCCGTAGGACCCGTAGGACCCGTAGGACCCGTAGAATCCGTAGAATCCGTAGGACCCTCTGTTGTCGCAAGAGTTACATCAGAACCCCCCGGTGCCACAGGTGCCACCACGGGTTCTTCAGTGCGCGTTGCCACCGGTTGAGGCACAAGATTAGACACAGAACTAGACCTCGACGAGTTTTGTGAGTTAATACTATCAACATCACTAGTGCTTGCTCTCTGATTCAAAGACTGTGCTTGTTTAGAAGCCTGTCTTTCTCTAACGTTTCTTTTATCACGCTTTTCAAGCAAATCGCCGTGAACCACAAGATAATTATCAAGGATCGTGGCGAGAACAGGAATAACGCCAGATTCGATCACACGAGTGCGGATTTCCTGGGAGCCTCGAGCGCCGAGGTTCAGAAAACATTGCATACATAAATGCCACTTGTACGGCGAGAGCGGGTCTTTAGGATTCTGCGCCTCTTTTATCAGTTGAACAAGCCGTTCTAAACCGCCGTCCTCGCAGAGCGTCTCTCTTACTTTCGAGCTCGAGTTGGTTAACTGAACGAGTTCTTGTAAAGATTGGACAAGGGGGCGACTAGACGTACAGTCCAGTGCTCTGCGGTCGTAGAGTGTTTGGGTAATAGCGAGAGATGCCCGGTTAGCCACTGTAGATAGGAAATTCGGCTGGCGCATAAAGAATTGACTGGAAGTGGTTTGCCGCCGATTGTTAGTTGACGTGCTCAGTGCTTCTTTAAGGGCTAGGGGTTAAATAAAGAAATGGTCTTTCGTGAAAAAACTGATTATATAATTCACATAACATAATACATTACCACACCACACCACTCCATATGTACGCGGTATACATGTACGCGGTATACATGTGTGTATATAAGATATAAGATGTATACATATAAGATATAGGTTAGTCGTCATTAGCGAGAAACTTAGCGTCATCTTTAGAAAGTTCATCTGAATCAAGAACGAAATCATTAGCAAGTTTCTTTTTACGTTCTTGAAGAATAAGCATTCTTTCTTCAACTGTGTTTTTGGCGTACAATTCAAAACAGTGAACTGTTCGTGTTTGTCCGATTCTGTGGACACGTTTGATTGCTTGACTAACAATTTGTGGGTTCCACCAGGGATCGAGCATGATTACTTGAGAAGCTGCGGTTAGGTTCAGACCCACAGCAGTTGCTTGGAGTGAACACAGTAAAACGGTTGCTTTGCCTTGGGGGTCTTTGAAATCTTTAAGAATGCGTTCTCTGGCCGTACTGCTGAGTTGTCCATCATATTGACTGAATTCAAAACCTTCTGATTCAAGCATTGGTTGGAGTAGTTTGAGTGCTGTTACAAATGACGAGAAGATGATTGTTTTGCGTTGTCTGTCTTTGTTAAGGATTGTTTTGACAGCATTGAATCTAGTGGAGTCGTGGCCAAGGTAGTGGTCGGGTTTGGTTTCTGGTTTTAAAGATAGAGATCCAAGTAGTTTAGCCATTCCTCCATCGTCCATTGAGTCCATGTCTTCTATAGATATACGTCGTCGTGTGCCTTTCTCTTTCTCTTTCTGTTTATGTTTATGTTTATGTTCATCTTCATCTTTATCATCCTCTTTATCTTTATCTTTATCTTTATCTTTATCTTTATCTTTATCTTTATCTTTATCTTTATCTTTATCTTTATCTTTATCTTTATTATCTTCATCTTCATCTTCATCTTTAGTTTTGGCATCTTTAGCCTTACCCTTGGCATCTTTCTTTTGGGCCTTTTCAAGAAGTCTAATGATTCCTAGACAGTGCTGTCTTTTCCGTAATAACATTGTTAGTGGATTCGTGGATTCTGTTGTATACCGATTCATTTCCTTCTTGCTTAATGGAACATTTACTTTTTCAAAAATACATTCAGGAAGTAAATTTTGAAGAATGTTTTGTGTTCTTCTTAAAAGCAATTTGGGAAGAACCTGAGAAACCAATTGTGGGTCGCTATTGTTGCGGGTATCATTAAACGGTTCAACATCCAGGTACCTAAGCAACGAGACCATATCGTTGATGCTATTATGAATTGGTGTACCAGTAAGTGCCCATTTTTTGTCAGCTTTTAATTGGGATATTTTAGTGAAGGTAACTGTTGCGGGGTTTCTAATAACGTGTGCTTCATCACAAACAATTCTGTACCAATTGAATTGGAAAAGTCTGTTTTTAGTATCCGCACAGACTGTTTGGTAACTTGTTATAATAACATCGTAATCCATCATTGTTGACATTAATTTATCACGGTTGTTTTTGTAGAAACTAGCAACTTTTAATTGGGGGGCCATAAGGTTGATTTCATCGGCCCATTGTTTAAGTAATGCAAGGGGCAGAACCACCAGGGTGGTTTTCGAGGTGGAGTTAGGTGGTGGTGGATTACAAAGCAACAATGAAATTGTCTGAATAGTTTTACCCAAACCCATATCATCAGCTAGAATACCACCACTGGTATATTTGCCTTCTCGTTCACGGTGGACCATAAATTTAACACCTTTGACTTGGTGAGGAAGAAGAATTGCTGAGAGACCGGGTATTTGGGAATTCTTAATGGGGGTGTCTACGTCATCGTAGTTTAGGTCTGTGTGGTCATAATCACCGCCTAGGGATGCTTTACCTAATCCTTTGGAATTTGTGGTTGGTGGTGGGGTTAAATTCAAAACTTGTTTGAAAACAGGTTTAGAATGGGGGGGTCTTGTTTTACGTTCAGGTGACGATCTCGAATTGGATGATTTCGAATTGGTTGAATCAGACTTGGTAGGTTTGGAATTAGATGATTCAGACTTAGGCGATTTCTTGAATGACAGTTTAGAGATATCAGGTACTTTGAAGGAGGGTGTAGAGGGAGAGGGGATTGGTTTAGGTTCTGGTTTAGGTTTAAGCTCTGAAGATTGAGACGAAGTTGGGGGTTTTAAAACGGATTTATTAAGTGGTTTCAACGGTGGTTTAGACGTGCTCATTGGATGTTTGGTATGTTGTTGTTTACTTCTTAGTAAGTGATCAATCAATAAATATTAATAGATCAAGCTTTCGCTGGTAGGTTATGTAATGCACCATACGTGGTAGACATTTTGGGATCTAAATGATATGTATGTGTTGTACCTTATAAATTACCTTCAAAGTGTCACATGTACTTCCACTTATAGCCGCAGTCAGTACACAAATGTATGAACACATGCTTATCAATCACCTACCAGGTGTCCTTTTACCCGTGTTTACTTTAACACAACTTTAAGCTTATCTGTGATGTTTATTCAACTACCGCATCCCCGGTCAGGAACTCAGACACATCTAGATCTCGTTTTAGACTAAAACAACATATAAATATATAGAAATTAAATTGAAGAAAACAAATAAATCTTTCACTATGAGCATGAAAATATTCACGTCATTGTGTTTAGTACTTGGCATGATTGTGTACATTATGTCATTGGTGGATACGAAACTCCACAAGTTCAGTTTCAGTCCTCAACCACTTTTCAACAGAAACGACTTTTATCTTAACATGACTTCATATGATCCAGAACCACGAACTCAAGAAATTGTTCTTGAAATCGACACAATGAAAGTCAAAATGCACGGCGTGCATAAAACATTAATTACTGTCAACGGTTCTTACCCTGGCCCTACAATCGAAGCAACAGAAGGAGACACATTGAAAATCACATTGATCAATAAAATGCCTAAAACTAAAACTTCACTGCATTTCCACGGTGTTCACATGAAAAATCTGAACTACTTGGACGGAGCTGATACTATAACTCAGTGTGGGATTCAACCGAAGAACAATTTAACTTATGAGTTCAAAGTCGACACCGCGGGAACTAATTGGTACCATTCACATACTGGACTGCAGTACATTGAAGGATTTTCAGGAGCGTTTATTGTTCATCCACGTCGTAAGGGTCAAATAAAAGAGCAACGAGTACTTATGCTCACTGATCTCTATGCTTACCCAGTGTCAACATTCATGACTGACATGATGGAACCATGGTTAGGTGGAGATCCAGAGCCTACACCTCAATTGTTTTTAACTAATGGCGAAGTAGACACTGAAATTCCGTGTTTAAAAGGTATTGATACCCAAATCAGAATCATAAATGGTGGATCAACTACTGTATTCCGGTTAGCAATGAGCGATAGAAGCAAACTGAAAGTCATTGAAGCAGACACAACTGAAGTTAAATACAAGGAAGTTGACAGTTTACTTGTCTACCCATCACAACGGTACTCAATCTTAGTGAATATCAATGAAACAACTAAACTGTTTTGTACCCCACAAATCAATAAGTTCGAAGATTACAATCCTGAGGATTTAGCAATTGAAATGCAGCAGTTAGGCGCTGTTTTGAAACTGAATTTAAGAACAGAAGAAAGATTTCAAATAGATTCCGAAGTTGCTGTCCAAGAAACCGAGTTTGCAGAGCCGTATTTTGAACCGTTAACGGATACGTGCCCGCAATCTGCTGATATGGAAGTCAATGTAGAACTTGGAGAAACAAGAGATTCAGAAGGTGAGCTTCATTTGACAATAAACGGACAGGCTATGCCGCATAGTGATAGTAGAAATTTGCTGTTGAAATTAATGCAAAGTGAGCGCGGCGGTACACACCACGGAATGGACAAGAGACACGCAGGACATCACGACGACGACCATGACGACAGCCACGATGGCATGAAATTCAAACCTCTGCTTGAAATAGACGAAACCAAAACAGTAGATCTAATAATCCGATCCTCAGGTGATGAAGGTCACCCATTTCACTTACACGGACACTCCTTCTACATTGTATCTAGAGGCAATGAAACAAGTACTTGGGAAGCACCAGTAGCAATGAAAAGAGATACTGTTTGGGTCCCTTCCAATCAATGGGCAAGAATAAGATTTGTTACTGATAACCCAGGGATCTGGATGTTCCATTGTCATAATCCTTGGCATGCAGCAATGGGGATGTCAACGTATATCATTTCACATCCTACAGTTTTGAAAGAATATTATAAAAACATGCCGTCAAGTTGGTTTGAATGGTGCAGTCCTCAAACATAGGCAAAGGTTTTTTAAACATAGGCAAACAACGAATCATCATCTAATGTACCATATAAAGACCTTAAAGACACATGAATCCGTTGAAGTTCAGCAGCGACCGTTATCGCGACCATCAAGTAAGAGTAGAACAGCACAAAATCGTACTGATCCAGAATAGTGTTACTGTCTTCAGTTGCTTGGTTATTATACAGCATTGTACGGTGGTTCCTTAACTTATCAATCAACCTGTTCATTGGCTGGAAAGGTTCAGGAAGATACTCAGGCACAGGGAAACACAACCGCACTGAAGTTGAAGCCGTGTAGAACTGTAAAAACAAGAGATTACAAAGTTCTTGCCGTTCAGGTGTAGTCATTGTGACTAAATTCTGTTCGTTAGGATTCATTTCTGGCTCGTCATCAATCAAAATTGAGACACTATGAAATGCATCCAAAATCAACTGAGTGGATTCCAACAGTTTGATGTAAGGACCAGGGTCGAATTTACCCCTCAACCGGAACTCATTAGGACTGTTTTTCAACAAATTGTCCAAATACAACATCATGTTCTGTAGTTCACGTTCAGTATGTAAACCTTTAAACCGTTTGGCCCTCTGACCATCAGGTGTAGTATAGTACTCAATTCCTAGCATATCATTCTTCCAGGTCATTCCCATACGCATCCACTGCATACACAAGTTCGTACGAAGTGCTTGACGAGCGCTATGCGGCCATATAGTGATAATAATAAACACTGACCATAAAACACCTACCAATACTGAAACGACTCTGCGCAATGCAATATCGTACATTGGGTAAACAGTATGCTGATCAACTGTTTTTTCCAAATCTTTAGCCAATGTATAACCGTATAAACACACCAAGTTATAACTAAGTAATGCAAACCGTCCAAATCCAGGCCTATAAGTACCCAAAATACCTCTGTAGCAGAACCCAGCAACAATACAACTTAAGATGTATAACATCCACGGATTCGTTTGACAGATCATTGAAACTATTACACCAACAATAGCACCAGCCGTAGTGCCAGTTACACGACAAAAAATAACATCAGTAACTGCTCCTAAATTCCTGTTCATAATGATCATGTAAGTAATAATCGCCCATTCACCATGCCAACGTTGGAAAACTGGCCGCCATCTACTTAAAAATGCCGGGGAACAAAGAATAACCGCACCCAAACCAACTCTAATTCCGTGTCTGACATCTCTGCTCTTAAACAATCTCATAAACTTCCACAGTCTAGGACCTAAATTACCAACATCAGGTTTTAATGTTGGATGCATAACATCATGTAACCTCTGGAAATGGAACGTCTCGTCAAAACTGTGTTTGTTTTGAGTGCCTCTGATCTTAGCCAATGAAGTCTTTGGTGATAAAACTTGCTTAGTGAACTCTTCCAACAGGTACGCAAACAAAGTACACATCGCTTGTAAACTATCATCTCCATCACTATCAGGTTGATCCATCCCAGTTCTAAAGAATTTTGAAAGAATTGTGTCTCTGTTCATGATATAAGCCTTTAAATGACGGTGCATCTCACGCAATGAAGGCGCGTCATCCTGTTTATACAAGTAAGCAGCAAGCAAATCGTTCAACCGTTTCATTTGAACTCTCAAATTCATAATGAACTCGTTGTTTTTCCGGTTTAAACGAGCAACGTTATTAGCACAATGGATCATACCACCTAAATGCATGCTTTGTCTTTGCAATGAATCAATGCGCAGCTTGGCATTCTGGTATTTCGGGTGGTTCACATTACCACAGTGGAAAATAAAGCACTCATTTTTCGCATATTTCAAGTTCTGCTTTAAATTAGTGAGTGCAGCGTTAGCATCAGCTACTGATTCTGACAAATTGAAGCTTGAAGTGCCGAAATTATCGATCATTTCGCCGAGCATATCACTATATGTACACTGTAATCTCGTGCCTAAATCTTTAATAACCTTAAATGCAGATTTCCTATAAACAAAGAAACACACTGAACTCGAGATCATCGCACCAATTACCACCATTGACATATAAGTAACCACCTGTTTCACCGGCAAGATCCCCATTTGGGTGCCGTCTTCTCTGATCATTACCAATGACGAGAAAATACTGGCAGCTGTGGTTGCAGTGTTGAATGACACGTTGTCGATCTTCACTTTATAGTACCCAACAACACCACAAAACAACCCCAAATAACTCATGAGGATCGAAAACCTAACATCGAACCAGTCGCTGTAGTTAGAAACAAATCGAATCGTTTGGGTCGACGCGAAAATAATTCCGCAAGCAAACGCCAGCAACGTGAATGTGTAGTACAACACCTCAATGAAATTACCCTGCGTCCGTACTGGGTGGAACCACACCGCAGTGGTGGCGACGGTGTGCTTAGAAACCGAAGTCCCGAAAATCCGTCTAAGTGGAGAAAACACAAAAAGAGATGAAATTGAAAATACGAGCACACAAACAAGAATATCCCGTAACGTTGGGTTCTGTGGCTGCGATAAATTAGCATTCTGGATCCGATGCTTTCTCAAAAGTGGTGTCGATTCCGTGTCATTGGCATTGCCATGCAAGGGGGCATTGACTCGGGAAAACGAATTTTTATGGACCATGCAGGGGAGGGAAGTTCTCCGTTATCGCCGGTCTCGCTTTTAAGTTATACCGGCTCAGTATTATCCGGTGAACCCTTACCCTGATTGGGATAACCAATCACGATCTCTCTAACCGGCATCAAACGAGTACTGGTAATGCGCTCCATATAATACACCCAAATGGTCCATATGTGGTGTACACACATTGCAATTATGCACGTAAATGTCACCTAGTATTTATTTGGCATATTTTAGTGGAATTGTGAATTCCACTTTCCAGAAAGTGGTTCCGTTATGTAATGATACCACCCTAACCTTGATACCACAACCTGCCTAAAAACCCCCAACCAAACAAAGTATATAATGGTATCTTGAGGTGCGTTTAGTTGCACACTTTTCGATTCTGACTACTATACTGAAGTTCTGCAGTATACTTTGGTAACTTACTTACTTACCATGGCGTACTGCGGCTTACTCAGTCAATCTGAAACCAATAATTATTAAACGCTTACTTGCTTACTATATAAGTCACCGATGTCACAACCCACAGCTGAACAGTTCAGACCTAATTTAAACGTCAAATTAATATGCCCAGATTGCCGTGAAGACCCCCCCACTATTGAAGAAAAATTCTCTGAAGGAGACATGGTTTGTGGAAACTGTGGTCTTGTCCTTAGTGACCGTGTAATTGATGTAAGAAGTGAGTGGCGTACATTCTCGAACGACGACCACGGTGGAGACGATCCTAGCCGTGTAGGTGACGCTGGAAACCCATTGCTTGATGGTAATCAACTAGACACTATTGTTGCTGTCGGTCCACCAGGTTCTACATTTGGCCGAGAATTGAACAGAGCACAACATAATAACAGCAGTGATCGTAAAGAAGGAGCTCTTTTATCTGCATTCAGTAGAATCACACATATCTGTGAAGCAGATTCTTTACCAAGAACTGTCCAGGATGCTGCGAAACAGGCTTATAAAATTGTTCACGATCGTCCTAGTTTACGCAGTAGAAGCACATTGTCGATTATTGCTGCTTCAATCATTGTTGCATGTAGATATTCCGGTGTTCCAAGAGCGTTTAAAGAAATTGCAGCATTAACGATGGTTCCTCCTCAGGATATCGGTCGTACTTTTAAATTTATGGAAAGAATCTTACAAAATACTAGCGCTAGCGAGCTCGGAATTTCGCCGCAAGACAAGAACAGTGCTTACCAAACTTCTCAAACCCGTCCTGAAGATTTAATTCGCAGATTTTGTTCAAGATTGGACTTGTCAATGGCTAGTACTAAGGCAGCAGAGTATATAGCTGGCAGAGTACGTGATGAGGGCACTTTAGCAGGAAGATCACCAACATCAGTGGCTGCTGCTGCTATTTATATGGCAACTGCTTTGTTTAATGAACAGCTTTCTGGGTCGACAATTGCAGAGTATACGGATGTTAGCGATGGTACAATTAGAACGTCGTATAGACTGTTGTATGAAGTTAAGGACAAATTGGTGAATCCAGAATGGATTGAGTCTAAAAAGGTGGATATGAGCAGACTGCCTAAAGTTTAATGCATAAATTGTAGATATTTAATGAACAGAAGTACGAAATACCTTTAGGTATGGAGTGTGTAAGGTTAGGGTTATGCATGAAATATCAATAATTACATAATTTTTTTCACTTTTGAGATTTCATCTATGTCAGAAAGTCACCGTCACTTTCCTTACAAATCCAATTTTTTTTTCTTCTCTACACAACTTGAGAACCACACAACCTAAACGAAAAAATGGGCCAGAAAAAAATCGACGCTAGAATTCCTGCGTTAATCAGGAACAGCGTTCAAACTGGTGAACGTGGTTTCATCGTAATGGTCGGTGATAAGTCCCGTAATCAGCTTCCTAATCTCCATTATTTACTCTCCTCTGCTGACCTCAATGGCAACAAACAAGTTTTATGGGCTTATAAAAAAAAGCTGCTTGGATTTACATCTCATAGAAAAAAGCGTGAGACTAAAATCAAGCGTGAAATCAAGAAAGGTGTCCGTGAAGCTAACCACCAAGACCCCTTTGAACTTTTCATTTCCCTGCAACAAATTAGGTACGTTTATTATAAAGAAACCGAGAAAATCCTTGGTAACACTTATGGTATGCTGATTTTACAGGATTTCGAGGCGATGACACCTAACATTTTAGCTAGAACTATTGAAACAGTTGCTGGAGGTGGATTAGTCGTTTTGTTATTACAATCAATGACTTCTTTAAAACAACTTTATTCTATGTCTATGGATGTTCATTCTAGGTACCGTACTGAGGCCAGAGACGATGTTGTTGCGAGGTTTAACGAGCGGTTTATCTTGTCTTTAAACTCAAACAGGAATTGTCTTGTTGTGGATGATGAATTGAACGTTTTACCAATTTCGGGTGCTAGATCTTTGAAGGCTTTACCTCCTGCTGAAGAAAACGTCAAAATTGATCCTAAATTACAGGAGTTATTACAATCTTTAGAGGGAGTTAGTGCTGTACATCCATTGGCTAAAATGTGTAAAACCATTGACCAAGCAAAGGCTATTTTGACGTTTGTGGATGCAATTAGTGATAAAACTTTAAGACAAACTGTTGCTTTGACTGCTGGTCGTGGTCGTGGTAAATCTGCTGCTATGGGGTTGGCGATTGCGTCAGCAGTTGCTCATGGTTACTCGAATATCTTTATTACAAGTCCGTCTCCGGAGAATTTAAAAACGTTGTTCGAGTTTGTTTTCAAGGGGTTTGATTCTTTAGGTTTTGAGGAACATGCTGATTATGATATTGTGCAGTCTACAAACCCGCAATTTAACAAGGCAATTGTGCGCGTTAATATCTTTAAGTCTCATAGACAAACAATCCAGTGGATCCAGCCAAGCGACGCTCATGTTTTAGGCCAGGCTGAACTTCTAGTTATTGATGAAGCAGCTGCTATTCCGTTACCACTAGTCAAGAAATTGTTGGGTCCTTATTTGGTGTTTATGGCTTCTACGATCAATGGTTATGAAGGTACAGGCAGATCTCTTTCTTTGAAACTGCTTTCTCAGTTACGTAGCAGTAATTCTGGTGATAGAAAACTGCGTGAAATCTCGTTGGATGAGCCTATTAGGTATACTAAGGGAGATCCTGTAGAGAAATGGTTGAACAAGTTATTATGTTTAGAAGCCACAGCACCAACTCCTAACCAGTCAGCAGCAGTTAGAGGATTCCCTCATCCTAGTGAATGTGAACTGTTTTCAATTAACAGAAACACTTTGTTTAGTTTCCATCCTGTTTCCGAGGCGTTTTTGCATAAAGTTATGGGATTGTACGTTGCTAGTCATTACAAAAACAGCCCTAATGATTTACAATTGTTAAGTGACGCTCCTGCTCATCAATTGTACGTTTTGCTTGCTCCTCAACGCCCGGGGTCTAATAGTTTACCTGAGCCTTTATGTGTTATCCAGATTGCTTTAGAGGGTAAGATCTCTAGATCTTCAATTGCGTCTTCGCTAGCTGCTGGACAACGTGGCGGTGGTGATTTGATTCCTTGGGTGGTTTCTCAACAGTTCCAGGACACTGAATTTGCTTCTTTGAGTGGTGGTCGTGTGGTTAGAATTGCTACTAATCCTGACTATATTGGTATGGGATACGGTGCTCGTGCCATGGATCAGTTACAGAGATTCTTTAAGGGTGAATTCACACCTTTAAATGAAAACACTCAACTTTTCAAGGCTGATTTCGAGTTAGCTCCTAGAGTTTCTGAAAAGGATTTAGGAACATTGGGTGATGAGATCAGCACTAGAGATCCAAAACAAATGCCGCCTTTGTTAATGAGATTAAGCGAGATGGAACCTGAACCGCTTGATTATTTGGGTGTTAGCTATGGTATGACCCAGCAATTGTTTAAATTCTGGAAACGGTTGAACTTCTTGCCTGTTTACCTCCGTCAAACTACTAATGACTTAACTGGTGAACATACTGCCATCATGATCCAGAGTTTAAACGATAATGACGGATGGCTTAAAGAGTTCAGTAAGGATTTCGGCAAGAGATTTTTGGAGTTATTGTCGTTCAATTTCCGGGAGTTCAACTGTATTCAGGCTTTAGTGGTTATCCACTCATTACCTAAGCCGGAGAACATTCCTAATACGGTAACCAAGAAATGGCTTGACGCTAACTTCACTCCTTTCGATTTAAAACGTTTGGATTCATACGCTAGCGGCAGAGTCGATCATCATGTTATTACTGATCTTATTCCGAAATTAGCA
Organism: Starmerella lactis-condensi; assembly: GCA_030568935.1. NCBI lineage: Eukaryota > Fungi > Ascomycota > Dipodascomycetes > Dipodascales > Trichomonascaceae > Starmerella > Starmerella lactis-condensi. The sequence continues at coordinate 90,677 of JAJMJH010000005.1, forward strand.
AGTGCATTTTTCACTAATGAGTTAGGTACTGAAATCTCACTTAGTAGTGTCCAGCAGGCTGTTTTGCTTGGTATGGGATTACAAAAGAAGGAGATCGGTGATATTGCAAATGAGCTTAACTTGCCTACTAACCAGGCATTGTCTATGTTCTCTAAAACTATGCGTAAGATCTCGTCGATGTTCAGGAAGGTTCTTAGTGAGGAAATCGATGCTCAGCTTCCTCAAATCAACGATGCTGTTGACGATGATAATATTGTTGCTCATGAAGATGCTCGTGATGGTGTTAACATGGAAGACCGTGATAACAGTGACGAGAGTAACTTTGAAGATGCCAATGAAGACACTAACGACGCCATTGACAACAACGACAAATTGGGTGAGCCTGAAACCGAAGCTGATTTAAAGAAACGCGAACTTATTAATTCTTTAGATCTCGATAAGTATTCGATTTCTCAGGAAGTCGAGTTTGATAAGAAATCAGCTGAGGAGGGCGCTAGAGCAGGCAAAGTAGCTGTTAAAGCTCCTAGCCGTAAGCGTAAAGAGAATGCTGAAGACATTTATAATGAAGAAATGGCTGCTATGAAAAAAGCTAAAACAAGCAAAAAGCACAAGAAGAAATAAACAGTATAAAAGAACGATTTATGTAGATACTATATGAAACAACAACAACACAATGTGGATAACAATCTGTCATTACGTGCGCACATGTGGACACTTTTAACCGGTAACTAAGCAAACTTGCAGCGACATCATATAATGTCAACAAACTAGTTAATAAGTTTAGTAAGTTGGGACAATATCTCACCCGTTAAAGATCCACACTTGAAAGCCGGGTAAGCAACGTTAAGTTTAAGCACTAACCCACCCCACTTCACTTAACCCCACTCTTTCCTCTTTTTAAAAATGGGAGAGAACCCTATGGATCGCTACCAAATTGTGAAAACGCTAGGTCAAGGCAGTTTCGGCAAAGTCAAACTGGCCTACCATTTAGCAACAAAATCGAAAGTAGCGCTTAAAATCATTAACAGGAGAACGCTTTCGAAAACAGATATGCAAGGCCGTGTCGAGCGAGAAATCAGTTACCTACGACTTATGCGCCACCCCCACATCATCAAACTTTATGAAGTTATCAAAAACAAAGACGAGATCATCATGGTTCTTGAGTTCGCAGGCAAAGAACTGTTCGACCATATCGTACAAAAAGGCCGCATGACCGAAGAAGAAGCCCGTAAGTTTTTCCAGCAAATAATCAGTGCTGTACAGTATTGCCACAAACACAAAATTGTTCACAGAGATTTAAAACCGGAGAATTTACTTTTAGACGACAAAATGGAAATTAAGATCGCTGATTTCGGTTTGTCGAATATTATGACTGATGGCAACTTTTTGAAAACTAGTTGTGGAAGTCCCAATTATGCAGCCCCTGAGGTTATTAGTGGGCGTCTTTATGCAGGCCCCGAAGTAGACGTGTGGAGCTGTGGTGTCATTTTGTACGTAATGCTCGTTGGGAGGTTACCCTTTGATGAGGAATCCATTCCTGATCTGTTCCACAAGATTAGTCATGCTATTTATACAATTCCTGATTTCGTAAGCTCAGGTGCCAGAAGTCTACTCCAGAAAATGCTGGTGGTAAATCCGCTGGATAGAATTACTGTTGATGAAATTATTAGGGATCACTGGTTCAAAAAGAATTTACCACCAGATTTGTTCCCTGAACTTCCTAAGGATGAAGGTGAGCCAATTGACCCTAGCATTGTAAGCTACTTAAGTGATCAATTAGGCTACTCTGAACATGATATTATCCAAACAATGGAACACAAACCATCATCAGTAGATCCTGTTAATTCTGAAGAAATCAGAGATGCTTATACTTTAGCAAGAGACTCTAGAAATGCTGGTGCGATTAGTTCGCTTGATGAGTACATGAATAAGAAAACTAATGAAAGTGAAAGTGAAATTGATGAGCAGAAACTACAGAGACCACCGAAAGTCAGCATTCCAGCAGCTTATTCATTTGACACTTCGCATTTAGGACCAATTGGTGTCCAAGGATCCACAATTTCAGTGCTTCCTACATCACTGCCTCCTTACCATTTAGCATACATGCAGAAACGAGGCGTGGCTATAACGAAAAAACGGTCACCGGTGGTTCCTAAAAAGTCGAAAATGAAGTGGCATTTCGGCATCAGATCACGTTCGTACCCTTTGGATGTTATGGGCGAGATTTACCAAGCTTTACAAACGCTTGGCGCTGAATGGCTGCCGCCGTCAACAACAGATATTTGGACAATCAACGTTAGATGGCAGAAGGAAACCGATCCGGCTGCTAATAGACCGCCTATTTCTGAAATGTTGAAAATGCGTATCCAGCTTTACCAATTAGAACAAAACAACTATTTGGTGGATTTCAAATTTGACGGGTTCGAAAACGATGAACGGAATACTTATGCTATTGATGACACTTTCTCTGCTTATCCTTTTTTGAGAATGGCTACGAGATTAATTATGGAGTTAGCAGTAAACAGCCAGGAACCAGCACCGGCTCCAAGTTAATCGCATATACACATATATACGTACATATATATACGTACATATACATATACATATATGCATATACATATATGCATGTAGGTACATGCTTATGCACTACATCACGTGATACTATTAAGAACCACACCATGAACGATTTTCCTGAACTCGTTAGTATTGTCATTGAACTGCCTTTTTAATTCACTTAACAACGGCGGTTTTGTCACCCCCCTCCTTGCGATCTCGTCTAAATTCGGTTCTGTATCATACTTTTTATACTCAGCAATCATAGCAGTTATTGAAACCATTGCCCTTGTTGCCGTCAACTTTGGAAAAATATTTTGTAAGGAATCGAACAATTCAGGTGTTTGCACAATATGAAACACTAAAGTATTCCAATCCAGTTCGTCAATAGCGTTCAAATGCTTTTCTGCACACATACCAGCCAAAACAACACAAACTAATTCTATCACATTCGTAGTATCCAAGCCAGTCAGTTTTGTAAAGTGTTTCAACAGTGCAAAAAGAACCCCCCACATCGGCGTCCAGCTATACTGGATATACGGATTACTCTTTATTAGCTGTACACACACCTGGTAAGTCAAAATCACTAACTGATCAACCAACTGTAAATCCACATGTTTCTGTTTAACCCCCCCACATTTCAAACTATACTGTAAAAACTCCAAAATAGAATTCACCAACGTACGCCGTCTTTGTAAAACCTGCATATTCTCATCATAAATCCGCACATCTGTTTGAACTTGAGAATCAAGCAAAACATCAAACTGGGTTTCTACTAATTTGCGCAATATGAGCGTAATCAACCAGGAATGTGAGTACAATTCGTTTGTAGTTAATTGATTAGCCATCGAGTAACTACCACATTCAATAATACTGGCTAAAGACGGTGAACTTGCAAGTAACGACGCAAAGATCTCGTTTTGAACAGTAAAAAAGTAAACCGGTAAGAGCAGTTCCCAGTTAACCGACGTGGTATCCACTGAACCTGACATATCCCCATTTGATCTGAAGAAAAACAGCTTTGAAACCACACCCCTTTTAGGCGCAGAAGGCAGCAATAACTCCCGCTGAACAAGCGCTACCATCTTAATCATGATATCCTCATCTACAAACTCGTTTATTCTTTGCAAATAAACACAATCCATATCATCATCATAGATATTAAGCATTGTAATCAACCCTAAAGTCACAAACGCGTTTACAGCCACCTTATGCTGTAAACAAGTAGAAATCACCCTCACCAAAGCCGAGAAAAAATTCCTCGAGGTTAATAAACTCACTAAACTCGTGCCCTGAGCAACTCTTGCCAAATTTAACATAAAATTGACCATAGCAACAGTCACATGATAATCAGAATGCTGGAGAACATTAAGCATTGCCGAACTCAGCTCGTCGAATTTCTTATCTGCTTGGTCAATACCAACTAAAATTGAAATTGCTGCTGTCGACGGACTTTGCAAGCCCTTAGCTGACTTTGATTGATGTAAAACTTCAGTAAAAACTGTTTCTAAAACGCCTAAAGCGTTGATCTGTACTAAATCGTCAACATCAGCCAGCGACAAATTAGCAATTGAAGCCGAGACTAAAGTACGAATGATCTGTTTATGGTTAGAAAGCGGAGAGGCAATTTTAAGGATTCTAGAAAGCTCTGGTTTGTTTACTGGAAGAAGGAAGAATTCCACCCAGTAACCGGGGGGATGAGTCTCCTTTGAGAATAACACATCGTATAACGTGAGAATTTTCGGTTTGAATTTTAACTGGTCGTTAAGATTGACTTGTTTAAGTGGTGAGTCTGAAGATGTGGATGCTGGCTGTGGTGGTGTCATTCGACAACCTCTTAATGCTTATGTCATCGTACACTCATGTTATTCACCCACCACACTCCTACTAAGTGCATCACAATACGTACAGTACAATACGTACAGTACACTCCCATTAAGTGCGCCAAGTACACTAATTAAAACAGCACACTACATACAGTAGATTCGTCCATTCCATCAATTGAATACATCTACATGTAGCGGAATACATCAATTGAATACACCTATATGTACTGGAACATGTATTCACATGTAGCGACCTAACCCTAACTGATTAAGGTTAGGGTGATCTAAATTTTTAATTTATCGCATTTGACCTCAAAAACTCGACTTTTTAATGACGGTTTCTCAAAAAATCGATAATTTCACTGCTGTTTTTGAGAAGGCGTTTATTAAAACTTTAGGAAAACATCCTTACCTTCCTGAAGAAGGTTCTATCAATTCAATTGACCAGAACAGCACAAAGTCGATTTCCAGCGAACCTCAACTCGACGGAAACACCGATGGAAACCCCGATGGAAACCCCGACGGAAACGGCAATGGCAATGTAAACGCACAGGAGAAAAAATATTTTGGATTTTTCAGATCGCCGAGATTTTGGTTGGCGGTTGTGATTGGCCAGATCTTATCGCTCTGTTTAACATGTACGAATTCACTGACTACAGAATTGGGAAACGCTAATGCGTCTATGCCGCTTTTCCAAAACCAGCTTAATTACACACTGCTGGCTCTTATTTATAACCCCTTTATGTGGTACCGCTACGGTTTTAAGAAATGGTTGAATTTGCTTATTCGTGATAGCTGGCGTTTTTTCATTTTAGCGTTTGCTGACGTCGAAGGTAACTATTTTGTTGTTTTGGCGTATGAGTATACGAATATGTTAAGCGCAGCTTTGCTCGATAACTTCGCAATTGTGGTTGTGGTCATTTTGAGTTTCTTGTTTTTGCATGTGAGGTACCACTGGTCGCAGTATATTGGCATTTTAGTGACAATTGGTGGTATGGCATTGCTGATTGTGAGTGACAGGCTAACTGGAAAGGATTACAGCGCTGCTGATCCAGTCAAGGGTGACTTGTTTGTGTTGTTAGGTGCTGCTTGTTATGGTATAAGTAATACTTTTGAGGAGTTTTTGGTGAGCGAGCGGCCGTTATATGAAGTTTTAGGGATGTTAGGATTCTGGGCAAGCTGTATCAATGCCGTACAAATGGGCATTTTTGGTCGTTCAGATTTACAGAATGCTACATGGAACGGTAAGGTTGCTGGTTTGCTAATTGGGTATACTTTTACGATGTTCTTGTTGTACCATTTAGCGCCATTGATGTTCAGATTGTCTTCAGCAGCTTTTTATAATCTTAATATGCTTACCTCTGATTTCTGGGCTTTGCTTGTTGGTACTGCTGCTTTTGGGTATAGTGTTTACTGGTTGTACCCTGTGGGGTTTGTTTTTACTATATTGGGTATTATTGGTTACTGTGCAGCACCAATGACAAAATTGGGAGAAGCAGTTAAACCATGGTTAGGCGAAAACCAACAGAAGGGGATCGACGGAATTGGAACGGCTAACTACCAATTTAGAGCTCGTTTGAATGAACGGTTTAATTTTAGAAGAAAGGGTAATGATGATGAGGAGAACGGTATTGAGGTAATGCCTAGTAACTATTCTAATGATTCAAGCCATAATGTGCCTTTAGAACAACCAATTGATAGAAAGAGTCCTGCTGTTAAGTCTAGTAATGTTGGTTCTATATAATGTGCTTCTTATGTGTCTCTTATATGCCGTACTATTTAATATTGAACTATTTAGTGTGGACACTCGCTAATGTGGTCGCGGATGTGGTTACTGTGTGGTTACTGTATGTAGTGATGTGGTGTGGTGGGGCTTACTGTAATATCACATGACCCTTGAGGCCCCCGAGTCAGTCAGCGTTTAAACAACCTAAACCTAAAAACTAAACACCGCTTAAGTACGCAAGTTCTCATCACCATAACCACATAATGGCGAAAAGATTGAGAAAAGAACTTTCCGATTTACGTAAAGACCCGCCGTCCTCCTGTTCTGCAGGTCCCGTAGGCGACGATTTATTCCAATGGCAAGCCACTATTCTCGGCCCCTCTGACTCTCCCTACGCGAACGGTCTCTTCTTTCTTAAATTCCAGTTCCCTCCTGACTACCCTCACAAGCCTCCTAAGGTTACTTTTGAGACTAAAATATACCACCCTAATATCAATGCTAGCGGTAGTATCTGTGTAGACGTTTTGAAGGACAACTGGTCGCCGGTGCTCACAGTGCCGAAGGTACTACTCTCGATCTCGTCTTTGCTCACGGATCCGAACTTCGACGATCCTTTAGTTCCGGAAATTTCTAACCAGGCTAAACAGGATCCTAAAAAATACGAGGCCACAGCTAGAGAGTGGACTCAAAAGTATGCTATGTGAGCATTTAACGAGTACATATGATAGGCATAACGTATATAAATTTAGCTACTATTGCCACACCCAATTTCGTAGATCACAGATAAAGTTGTATTCCACTGCTTACTTCTACTCTTCTTACTTTATTCTTGCGTTTACTCTTGTGTGTATGTTTACATCGCCACATTACTAAGACTAAAATTAGATTACGACAACTGAAAAAAAGTCACATGCCCGCTGCTTCGCCCAATTAACACAGTAAGCAATACCTGCCTTATACTACTAATCAATCTCCTGGTCGGTTGTTCATTTAGAGTAAACGAATGTACCCCTACGGCCAGCCTCAGCAAAACCAAACAGGTTATGGGTACCAACAGTACCCTCAGTACCAGTACTCAACTCAACCGCAACAAACTCAGCCTGTTCAGCAACCTTTCGTTCCGCAGATCCCGCAACCAATGCAGCAGCAAATGCCGCAGTTACAGCCGCAGATGCAGACGCAGATGCCAGCTGTTACCGGAATGTCGGCTATGCCCACGGGTGCTACGGGAATGTCGGCTATGCCCACGGGTGCTACGGGAATGTCAGCAATGCCTACTGGCATGCCCACAGGTTCCACCGGCATGCCCACCGGCAATATGAACGCTAGAATTCCTGTTAAACGCCTTTCATTCCTAACCGTCGAAGATCAGGCTAACTTTGTTAACCTTTTCAAAGCTTATCTTTCACCTGGTGAAGAATCTCTTAACGGTGATGCCGCTAGACAAGTTCTTTTGCGGTCTAATTTGCCGAACAACATTTTAGGTGATATTTGGCAGTTGTCCGATACTCAACGCAGCGGCCGACTTATGTTCCCTGAGTTCTGTTTGGCAATGTACTTGTGCTCTCGTTGTTTGCGTGGTGAGCCTGTTCCTGCTGTTCTTGACCCGCGTATTAAAAAGGAGGTGACTGATATGGTCGATGAAATCTCTTTTAGTGCTGCTGATTCGGGTTCTGTGTCTAATGAGGCGTTCAAATTCGAGAGTTTGCGCCAGCCTCAGGTGCAGCCACAGACACAGTTCCAGACAGGAATGCAGACTGGTTTAATGTCACAACCTACTGGACCGTTTATGCCGATTACTTCTCAGCCTACTGGTCCTTTTGCTCAGCCTGTACAGCCTCAAACCACCGGAATGCAGCCACAAACTACTGGTTATGGCTTGCAACAACAGGCTACTGGATTGCAGCCACAAACTACAGGTTACGGTTTGCAACAGCAAGCTACTGGTTACGGAATTCAGCCGCAGACAACTGGTATGCAGCCTCAAACTACTGGTTTTGGAATGCAGCAGCAGGCTACTGGAATACAGCCACAAAGTACTGGCTACGGACTGCAGCCACAAAGTACTGGCTACGGACTACAACAGCAAGCTACTGGCTTACAACCTCAAAGTACCGGCTACGGACTACAACAGCAAGCTACTGGTTTACAACCTCAAAGTACCGGCTACGGATTGCAACAGCAAGCTACTGGCATCACTCCCCTTCAGTCTATGCCAACAGGTAAACCAGGCCAATGGGGATTCTCTAATGCCGTTACTCCAGGTTTAGACTCGTTCCAGAACCAGTTCACTCCACAAGCCACGGGAACCCAGGCCTTTAATATGCAGCAGCAGTTACAACGTGCTCGTGAACAACTCAGTGGATCTAATGATGATCTTCCCAGCACTAGTTACGGAATGTCTAAACAAGAAAAGCAAACTTATGACGGAATTTTCAGTCAATGGGACAAATCTCATTCAGGATTTATCGATGGTGCGACTGCAATCAAGATTTTTGGCAAATCAGGTTTGGCTAATCAGGATCTAGAAGCTATTTGGAATTTATGTGATCGCCAGAACCGCGGGAAACTTGATAAGGACGAGTTCTCTGTTGCCATGCACTTGATCTACCGTAAACTGAACGGTCAAGATATCCCGGTGAGACTTCCTCCTGAGTTAGTTCCTCCTTCTCAAAAAAGACTGGACGAGTCTGTGGAAAAGATGAAGATGTTTTTAAAGGAGTCAAAAAATCTTCCTTCTAAACAGCCAATTGCTGCTAAACAGGATGCTACTGTGTTCAAAAACGATGATAGCGCTTTAGGTGCTTATAAATCGGCAGCTAGACACAGAACTGGTGCCAACAATAACACCAGCGGTAGTACCAATAACACAGGTAGCAGCAGCGCGACGTCCTTCTCACAACCCAAGAAAACATCTAACGTGAATGATTTGTTAAAAGAAGTCCGTGAAAAGCGTATTCTACTTGAAGCAGCTGACCAAGAAGATAACTTAGATTTAGAGTCTGCTAAACAACAAGAGTCAGACAACTTAACTGCTATTTCCCAGTTGAAATCCCAGATCAGAGATATTCAAGCTTCGTTAGACACTAGAGCTCGTGAGTCAGGCAGCAGTTCAATCAACAAAGATGACTTGCTGCACAAACTTCATAATGCCAGCACCGAACTTCCTGAACTCCTTCGTAGATTAAGAGAAACCGAATTGGAGATCGGCCGGTCGAATGTCAAACTTCTTTATAAACAGTTTGAACGTGAACATCCTGAAGTCAAATTGACTGCTTCTGGTCCTGATGGTACAATTACTGATAGCGACTGGTCAGCAGCTCGTCGTAAGGCTGATTTAAAGGCTAGAATGTCAGCTATCACTGGAAAGCCTGCTGTAGGATCTGTTGATACTAGCGTTTTTGAAGCTTTTGAACAAAAACTTGCGGAGGCTAGAAAGAATGCTGACTCTGATGTTTCTCGTAATGAACAGTCTTTACGGGCTATGGAAGAGAGTTTGCATAGTCTTGGTAGAGATGTGCGTTCTGCTTTAGGAACTGTTTCTGATATTGATGGTGATAGAAACAGAAGAAGATTTGAAGAGGCTATTGGTGTTGAACCGGATGTTAAGGATTTCATTAAGAGTTTAACTGTCCCGGCAACTGCTCAGCCTGCACCGTCGCAGTCTACATCTACTCCTTCCCACTCATTGCCTGCTTCTGCTGCTAGTAGTTCTGCATCTCTTGCTTCAAAAAATGTTGTTAAGGAAGAGCCGAAATCTGAAGTTCCTAAAAAGGAAACAACTGCTGAACGCATTGCACGCATTAGAGCAGAAGCACAAAGACGTACCCAGGAGAAATTCGCTAAGGCTGGTATCACAATTAACCGTCGTAATCATTCTGAGTCGAATCAAACATCTCACGAATCGTCTCCTGCACCTCAGCAACAGGCTAAACCAGAGGAACCTGAACCAGTTCGTGAGGCTCACCCCGCACCTTCCCCGCCTAGTGCTGCCCCTGCTGCCCCTGCTGCCCCTGTCGCTCCCACCCACGTTCCCGCACCACCTGCCGCCGCTGCCGCCGCATCTGATGACGAAGAAGATAGAAAACTTCTTGCCGAAATCGAAGCTGATCGTAAACGGATCCAGGAAATGGAAGCCAAGTCTAATGCTAAACGTCAAGAAAGAGAAAAACGTAAAGCTGAATTACTTGCTGAACGTGAGAAACTGAAACAGCGTGAAGCTCAAGCCCAGGCCCAGAAAAACGAAGAGGATAGTGACGATTGGGACGAACCTGCAGAGACTAAACCTGCTCAAACATGGAAACCCGCTGAACCTAAACGTCCTTCTTGGTTGCCTAATGCTGCTCCTGCGCAACCTCAGAAAGCAGCTGGTACTGAGAGTAAAGCTGAGACTATTAAGAAACTTGCGAGAGCTTCCAAGGAACATCAATCTGTACCTGCTGCATCTGTTCCTGCCGCCGCCTCTGTTCCTGAACCCGCCTCTGTACCTGCTGCTTCTACTGTGCCTGCCGAGGCTGTATCTGCACCTCCTGCTCCTGCTTCTAAAGCTCCTACACCCATCCCTGAAGGTCCCACACTTTCCGTTCAGCCTCAACATGCTGCTCCTATTGCGCCTACAACCACTGGTAACAATCCTTTCCATCGTCCTCCTCCACCTAAAGATGAAGAAGAATGGGGATCAGAAGCCAGTGATGAAGAGAACAGTGATGATGAACCTAGAGACGGTGCTACTGCTAAGCAGCTTGCGTCTATGTTGTTTGGTACTATGGGTCCTCAAAGACCTCCTAATGCTTCAACAGAAAAGATTGCTTCTTCTGTGCCGCAAGCTCCTGTACCTCAAGCTCCTGCACCCCCCGTAGAGCCCACTCCAGTAGCCGAACCCGCACCTCCAGTAGCTCCCGCACCTGAAGCACCTGCCCCAGTCGAGCCTGTTAGTGAACATGTACAAGAGCAGAACACTGAGTTCCAGCCAGCTGAACAGTATACCCAGGCCACTCAAGAGTTCAATATTGACCAGCCCGAGTCTGCAGTCCAGCATGATGTGACATATGAGAACCAGGACACTCAGTATCAACAGTACCATCAGACTCAGTACGATCAGACTCAGTATGATCAGACCCAATATGACCAGAATCAGTACCAGCAACAATATGATCAAGCTCAATATGACCAGCAACAATATGATCAGGCTCAATATGATCAAGCTCAGTATGACCAGGCTCAGTATGATCAGAACCAGCAGTACGATCAGGCTCAGTACAATCAAGCCCAATATGATCAAACCCAATACGATCAAACCCAATACGATTATAGCCAGCACGATTACAGCCAACAAGTTGAACCTCAATCTTATGAGACTTATACTCAGGTTGAACAAGAAGAGCCTCAAGTTTACGGTGAGTCTGAGTTCCAGGATGCTGCTGAACCTGAACAAGTTGAGCATAGTACTGCAGACGCGTACCCTCCAGCACCTCCTGCCGCACCTCCAGTAGCACCACCTGCTCCGCCATCTGTTCCATCTGAGCCTGCTCCGTCAGAATCTGCTCCTGCCCCCGCTGCCCTCGCTGCCCCGTCTGCACCTCCAATGGCACCTCCAATGGCACCTCCTGTGGCTCCACCCATGGCTCCACCCATGGCTCCACCAGCACCGCCTGCAGCTCCTCCAATGGCACCTGCAGCTCCACCCGCACCCGCGGCTCCTCCCGCTGCACCACCTGCTCCTGCTGCTCCTGCTCTCGCTGCATCCGCTCCTGCTGAGACCGACGGTGGAGCACCTGTTCTTGGTAACGCATTGCTTGGTGAAATCAGCGCTGGTGGTTTCAAATTAAAGAAAGTCTCTGGATCTAACCAATAGACCACTAATTTCTTGTATTCATAAACTATTTATAAAAAATCTTTTACATTCTAACCCTTGTATATATCTTCCCCATTCCACAATTTAGAAGATATTAGAATCTCCAGTAAATGCGAATCTTCTTAAGCTAGCGATTTTAGCAGCCGTTTCATGTTCATGATCATTTTCAGGGTCAGAAGACGGAATAATTGGATCTGCCATATAACAGTTTTCTTTTTCATCATTATTATTTTGTAGAACAACCTTGTTTTTTGGTTCTTGGAACGTCATATCACGGTTAGTGATTTCTCTTAATGGCATGTCCAGCCTATCAGAAGAACTGCTGATTTCAAGATATCTTGGAACGGTTTCGGTTTCAGTTTCGGGTTTGTCATTGTTAGCTAATGTCGATTCTTGTTCAGGAAGTGGTGCCGAAGTGTTTTGAACATCAGTTTGTTCTTTAATGGTATCATTTTTGTCCACCTTTTCGGTGGTAGTGCTCTCTGTAGTGGTAGTTGTGGTGCTCATTTCGGGCTTATCCTGAATAGTCCCCTCACGACCTGCGCTATTCGCGGTTTGATGAAATGTGTGCCGCCGAAAGGGTAAGATATTTTCTTTATTAGCGAATGTAAGTGGCCTACCTGATGTAGTACGTGATGGCATCCCAGATGTAGTGCCCGTGTTGACAGCTGAAGGGATATGTCGGGGCACCCCATCGGTTGTTTGAATAGCTCTGGCGCGAAAAAAATGTGAATGCACAGTTGTTTGGTTACTCAATTTTAATCTTTTATTAACAGATTTCTCAATTGAGTCTCTCTTAATGACTTTAGCGTTAAACAGACCCTGACCCTGAACAAATGCAGTAACCACAGGTGGTACCGTTAGTAATCGCTGAGGATCGTGTGGATCCACAATCCCCCTAGCGATTTTATGTGCATGCGGTCTTGGAAGAGTTTCACCAACAATATTTCCTGGCAACCCCTCACTATTAGGTTCAATGTCATTCAAATACCGCAAGTTACACTTAACAGGATCCCACACCCTTTGAAACTGGAATGCCATATCTGCCCTTCTAGCATTCTCTGCAAACTCGTCATCAATCTTATTCATTGATTTCAATGCATACAACACATTTTCGAGGTCTAAATTACACCGTTTAACGAGATCCAGTCCCTTAACTGGACCTAACCCTGGTACTCCACTTGAGTAATCACAGCCAGAAACAATCGCTAGACTCCTTAGTAACCTTAAATCGTTGAAATGGCTGGGTAAATTAGCAGCCTTAACGACCATACAACTAGCAGACTGGCTTTCTGATTTTGTAACTAAACATTTAGACCCAAACACCAACAAATCGCTATCCTCAGATAAAATCCCGTCTACTAAACCTTCTTGTTCCAAATATACCAATTGAGCGTCTGCTTCATAAGGAGCTACAACAAAAGGTATACCTCTTGTTTTCAAGTAAGCAATAATCATCGCCGCGTGATCAGGCAAGATATTAACACCACCTAATACCGATTTTTTAGAATCAGTTTCTGGTGAATTTTCGCTTTCTGAATTTTGTTTCATTAGCCGGTTTTTAACCTTTTCACGTGCCAGTCTGCGTTGCTCATCAATTCGGCTTTTCAAAGGCAAATCAGCACCGTCAAACACAAAATAAAGCTTAACACCAGCTAATTCATAAAGCCTCACGCGTCTGTCAATACTTTGTACTAATTTAGCAGTAGGAACATTCTCCAAAAGTTCTCGTGCACAACACGCTGCTGCTCTATGTAACCACGCGTAGCCGTCTACAGCTAAAGTTTTACCATTGAAATCGGCAATTGAATGTTGTTCAGTATACGGTTGTAATAATTTAAACAATCCCGTAACTCCCATTTAAAATGTGTGTTTTCGCGACGCGTTGTTTACTTCCTAATTAAATTTCAGTAGTAAGCGGGGGGACCAGAACAAGGTAACTGGCGTGTAGTAAGCGGACACAAAAGTAATCAGCGACAAAAGTAAGCGCAGTATTAAGTAATCAGATTTTTCTCCATGAATACAAACATGTAAACACGTTAGAAAATAGGTGTCAGCAACTCAAATTAAAACCACGTGACCATGTCTCGTAGAAACCATCATGCGTACCACGATTTTTCGGACTATGCGCAAGTTCCTGATGCCCACTTACCCGAGGAAATAATGATTTCCAAAAGATTAGAATCTATGAACTTAAACTACGACGGTCACACCCAGCAACCCCCCCAACAACAACTGAACCCAACCATAAATCAACAAACACTTATAGACCAAATCCCAAGAGCTAGTTCCCCCCAATTAGTCTCTCTTAATGGAAAATTCAAGTCTTCCATCCCCTCAATCCCCGAGGAAAGAGCCTGGGGCGAAGAAGCCACTATTGAAACCAACAACACCGTGTTCACTACATTTAAAGACGTTGTTCCACCCGCTGCCGACTGTTTATACGACATTGTAGACCGCGGAATTTCCGGTCCGAATTTTTTCCGGTCTTCTATGTATAATTTCCCCTATTCAGAAGCGTTAAGAAATGAAACTTCGCTTCCATCAGCTCTGCTTATTAGACCAATGGCTGACGGATCAGTTCCAGTGTCTGATTTCAGGGGTTTAGATCCACCTAGATGTGCTCGTTGTAGAGCTTACATGAACCCGAGTATGTTGTTTGTTGATAATGGGAACAAATTTATCTGTAATTTGTGCAATTTCGCTAATCATACACCACCTGAATATTATCAGCCTACTGACCCATCTAACCGCAGAATTGACTGGACTGAAAGGTCAGAACTTGCGTTTGGTACTTACGATTTGCTTGTTGATGGCAAGTACGGTGAGAATACTGAGCCTATAAGTCATGTTTTCATTTGTGAGTGTACATCACATGCCCAAAAGGCAGCTATTCCTGCGTTTGTTGCTAGTGTTAAAGCAGCAATTGAGTACATTCCAAGCGACAGTCTAATTGCAATTGCTATTTTTGACCACCAGTTCAGAGTTCTAAGTTGTTATAACGACTTTGTTAATATCATGACGTTCATGCCAACTCAAGCTTGTTTTCCTCCTAACTGTTTTACCATGGATAGAAATGTTATTAACAAAATTTTAGACTCTCTTTATGATTGTTGTAGAGATTCAAGTGGGTACTCGTCATTTGGAACGTTTTTAGAACCAATGTTGTCTTCACTTCCTAATGGCGGTAGAGCCTCTGTGTTTATATCATCGCTTCCACTTGTTGAACCTTTCAAATTAAAACAAAGAGATCCGTTGTTTGAAGGACTTGGAGAAAACAAACGTGCGCCTTCAGCTGCTAGTTTTAAAACTGAACAAAAGGCGTTTGAACATCTGTATCCTATACTAAGAGAGTCAAGTGTAGGCATAGATGTCTTTGTGGTGAACCCACCAGCAGCTATTGACTTGCCGACAATAGCGCCAATTGCCGAAAACAGCGGCGGCAGGCTGTTTTACTACCCACGGTTTTCATTTGAAAGAGACTCTAGAAGGGTTATTAATGATATGTTGTCCTGTGTGACACCAATGCTAACATCGGCAAGACAAGCAACTTTGGCGGTAAGATGTTCTACTGGATTACAATTGAAATCTCAAGACAAACTTCTAAAGCTTCCTCATTTCTTGGATTCTCATTTAGAACAAGTTGTTTACATCAAACATGATGCTAATTTAGACACGAAAATGGACGTTCATTTCCAAGCAGCATTGCTTTACACTGACCAATTCGGTGAACGTAAATTAAGGATCTTTAATTTAATGGCTGGAGTAACAGACAGACCGAAACCAGTGATCAAATTTGTTGATTTAGAAGTCATTACTAAATGCATAGTTGACGAAAGCATTCGACAAATGTCTAAAACCGAGTTGAATTTGATCAGAGAAGCAATTAGAGAAAAAATCATTAGTATTTTCACTGCTGCTCGTCAATTTGCTGGTCAGGGAATGCCGTATTCAACGATGTTAATGCCAACATCTTACCGTGAACTTATAATGCGTGGATTATCACTAACAAAATCAATTGCAATTGGATCACATCCTTTCAGTTTAGACAGCAGAGTGTGTAATGCTTTTGACTTGATATCAGCAGATCCTAATGAGTTAACATTGATGTTATACCCACGGATCTATGATCTCGTAAGCAACGACATTCTACCAGCTAGGTATACCTCATTACTAAACTCTAGTGGTGCATGCCTGATTTTCGACGGTAAAACAATGTACCTCTGGCTTATCCAGGAAGTCCAGCCTTCAGTTCTTCTTGATTTATTGGGATGTTCAACGCATGAAGAAGTATCACCGTATATTGACGAACTACCAGTTCTTGGCACTGAACTCAATATTTCCGCTAGAGAATTAATGGCTGAACTTCCTCAAAGAGTACATAAAAGCTGGATCCCTTTACAAATTGTACGCCAGCAAATCGATGGTGCACAGTATATGGTTCGTAAATTAATGGTAGAAGATCCTACTGACGACGGACCAGCGTATAGAGACTTCGCAGTCAGAGTTCATGAACGAGCACGTGATTTCAAGAAGTAGTCCACCCACCCACCACTCCACCAGAGTACCCACAGTACACAGCATAGCACAAACATACAGTGCAAACAGTACCACGCAATACTATAGCGTAAAGTACTATACGCCATATCAAACTTAATAGTGTATAGCGTATAGTGCTATACGTACTTATGTACGCTACCCTAGATATGTATCTAATTATGCATTTCTACCCTACCCTAATGTTCCCGTTTATGTCCACACATTATCCATCTACTCTCATTATTTGTAAACACTTCCTGTTTCCACACCTCTAATTTAGCCTTTACTTCTTCTAAAGCATACTCAGCAGCACGCCATCCCATAGTACGATGACCAGCAGCCACAACAATATAAACACTCTCTTCCAGTAAAGGCACATCTCCTAATCTATGTACAATTCCTACTTTATGAACACCCTCTAAATTAAGAACATCTAAACATATTCTTTCTAGAGTTTGCATAGCTAATGGTTCATAAGATTCGAAAACCAAACTTGTAACTTTTGAGTTATTATCACTATTCAGATCGGCTCTAGTAGTCCCACCAAACCCAATAACAGCACCTGATTCAGGATTTTTCGCCCATTCGTACAATTCTGAACAGTTTAACTTGCCCTTAACAAGCCCGAATTTTATATCTTCACTCTGAGTCATCGGTTACTAACAAAAGTAACCACACCACACCACATACCTTTAAACTACGAAGTAGATGGCGAGGTTTTCGCATATCACTGACTTTGAAGTCCGGAATAATAGGATAGAACCCGTTTCTAAACTAGCACTTGAAACTTCTAGAAAGTATATGAACGCTAACCAAGTACAGTTCGCCCAAACAAGATCTAAACTTGAAAATTCACTGAAACTAACCAAATCATTACTTCACCAATTAAACCAAATCAATTTCACCAAACTGAACACCATTCCAATTCTTAATGATCTTAAAATTCTTAATATGAACGCTCAATGGACCGCTGAAATGTCCCAATCACCTAATAAGTTCATTGAAACATCGCTTTTCCAATCAAGACTTGGACAAGTTTCTAGGCATTTAGATAAACTCCGAACCCGAATTTTAGACACTACAAGTAGAGTGTTAGTAACGGGAGACTTGAATGCTGGTAAATCAAGTCTTTGTAATTCATTGTTGAAACGGAATGTTTTGCCTGTTGATCAACAGCCGTGTACACAGATGTTTTGTGAGGTTGTAGACTGTTCATTGAATGCTAATATTGAAGAGGTTCATGCTATTACTGATTTAGAAAGTTACTCGCCGGAAATCAGGAGTTCTTTTAAACCGTTTAGTTTCTCTCATTTACCTGCGTTAGTGAGATCCACATCACCGCCCACTTCTCCGAGTTATAAATTGTTGAAAATTTACTTACGCGATCCTCGGCCGGCTAATATCTCACTTTTGGCTAATGGAGTTGTTGATATTCGGGTCATTGACGCTCCAGGATTAAACGTTAGTCAATTAACAACCGCTGAATTGTTTGGTAGACAAGAAGAAATTGATTTAGTGATTTTTGTTGTTAATGCTGAAAACCATTTTACACAATCTGGTAGAGATTTTGTTACTACTGCTGCTAATGAGAAGTCGTTGATGTTTATTGCTGTTAACCAAATTGATAAATTAGGTGATAAGGAGAGGTGTAAATCTTCTATAACTCAGCAAATCAGGGAAATGGCGCCGGAAACTTATAAACATGGAAGTGATCATATTTTCTTCACCAACAGTAATCCTAGTGATCCAGAGGATGACAATGACGAGGATAACGATAACGACAGTGCGGAACGACGTGAAGTTGATAGATTAGAATCAAGCGTTCGTAATTTCGTGTTGAACAAGCGCAGTCAAACAAAACTTTTGCCGGCTAAAACTTATATTTCTACATTGGTTGCTGATCTGCTTATTATTTTGAACCACAATTCCAGTTTCTACAGTTTAGAAAGAGAGAAAATAGCTGGAGAACTCAGTTTATTAACACCAATTTTGAAGTCAAAAACAGAGAGGTTGAACTCTGTACAAAGACTAGCAGAATTGAAAAGAGAGGGGAATTGTAAACAAATATATGATTTTGCAAAACTTGAAGTTTCTAAATCTGTTCAACTTGCTAAACATATGATGTTGCCAAAGTACCCTGGATTGTTGCATGTGATCAGTTACGCTAAGGAGGTAAGGGCTGCTTATTTACGGCAATTGCATTTGACTGTAGATGAGTGTGTTTGTTATGGGAATAAACAGACCAAAGAGTTGATTATGGAGATTAGAAAGATGTGTTTAGAGGAGACCACTACACAATCACTACCTGTGGGTGTACCTGATGACAAATACGTATCCACAAATGTGTCCACACATGGTGATACACATGCCCAGTTCAAACTGCAGGGAATCCCACTGCTTACATCTTCTTTAAAACTTACTGATTTCATTAACCCCCCTAAACTCGATTTCTATTCAGTATACAAAGCAACTGGTGGATTAACATTGTTATCTGTTTTACAATACCTGCCCACAAACTTTCTAAGCAAGAAATTCGGGTCTAAAAAGGTGGCAATTGCAATCGGAATCACTACTGTTTGTGCATTTGCATCGAATTATCTTCAAAATTTGCATCGTACGATTCCACAGAACATTGGAACACGTATTAACGCTGAGTTAACATCTACTCATTTCGTTAATAATGTCGCTAATCAAATCGCACAATTGAGCTCTAATTGTTTAGAACAGCCAATTGCTGATTTATACGCTTCTTTCCAGATCTATTTGAACGATTATAACCGTCAAAAGCTGGAATTGGATTATAAACATGCGGATATCAGGGGGATCCTGGATTTGTTAACGAAGTTGACTGAACAGGCAAATAGCATAGAACGTGAAATGAGGGGACTTAGTATATGATACCCATGTGGGGTACCTGGGTTAGGTGTATGCACGTGTATGGTCTGCTTTCTTAGATATTGTATACAAAATCCCACACCTCTTATGTTATTTAATTATTTTTCTTTCACTTTTAAATTGATGTTTACCGACGCTAGTGCGTCAACTGCCCATTTAGGGTAATCCCCCTTAGGGTACAAATCCGCATAGAATTGATTAATAAACTCTTCGAATTTGTCCTCAATAATACTCTGCCGTACATTACGCATCAAGTTTAACTGGTAATGAGTATTATGTTGGGTCATTAAATGTGCAGGAACGGTTTCCTTGGTAATGGCAGTGTGAAAAAACGCCCTTGGGATATTACGTGAACAAGGTGGACAAGTACATCCTGGTTCTAAAGGCGCTAAATCATCTCTGTATTTAGCATTTCTCAAATTTAAAGAACCGTGTTTTGTTAATGCAGTACCGAATCTAGCTGTTCTTGTGGGAAATACACAATCGAACATATCAGCTCCAAGCGCAACTGAAACCACTAGATCCTCAGCATACCCAACTCCCATGCAGTACCTGGGTTTGGTCTCTGGTAAGTAATCAGTACACTTACTAACCACTGAACAGTACTGTGCCTTATCTTCACCACCACTTAATCCACCAATTGCAATACCAGGTGTGTTTCTAGCAGCCATTTGTTCACAACATTTAACACGTAAATCCAAATCAAGCCCACCTTGAATAATTGCAAATAAATTCTGTTTTTCCGGGTTTTTATTCGCTTTTATACACCTGTCTAACCATCTTATACTCCGGTGCATCGCTTCTTCTACTCGCGAGCCGGTGGTCATCGTATGTACAACATCGTCTAATTGCATGATAATATCAGAACCAATACTATTTTGAAGAGAAATAGAATGTTCAGGAGTCAAAAGCATTGGTGAGTTGTCATGTGGAGACAAAAAAGTTACACCTTCTTCAGTTATTGTGGCTAGTTTAAGTAATGATACCATTTGGAAACCACCGGAATCAGTAAGAATATTAGCGGGCCAATTCTGGAATTTATGAGCTCCACCTAGTAAATCAAGAGTCTCCTGACCAGGACGAAGACCTAAATGGTAAGTGTTATTCAGAAAAATTTCACAGTTAAGATCAAGTAATTGTTGGGGGGTGAGTCCTTTTAAAGATGCTTGAGTTCCTACTGGCATGAAAACGGGAGTGGAAACTGGACCGTGAGGCAGAATCATTTTAGCTGCTCTTGCTTTTGATTTAGAGCATTTAGCTTCTATATGGAATTCCAGGGGCATCCTAGAATCCTAGAATAGTATGGAGTAACTATACTATTAGTAATGTCATTTATATGTCCCGAATACCAAATGCCAAATGCCAAATGCCAAATCAAGTATGTAAGAATTTGGTTGGGAAGTAGCTCTATTCATTGAATTACGTGTTCTGTGGTTGGTCAGTCCACACGATACTCTATTCTATACTTCGTGTCGAATTTGAAGTAGTGATACAAAATCGTATATATACATTTTAAATAGATAAAAAAAACTTGAACTTATTTCAGCTTGTTTTTTTGGTGGTGTTATCTCTTGCTCAAAGTACAAGTTCAAGAGGTCCAGCTCTTTTCCACCGTGTCCCGAACACGTTTACAGTATAAGTTAAGATGATCCTTATACATATTAGCAGCTTCAGCATTCGCAGGTGACGCTGTGTTTGGATCGTTCAGCAAACTTTGGATACTAGTTAAAATAGTCGAAACGTCAAAAGTTGGACTCCACCGGTTTTGTAGAATGTCCAAACACAATTCACCGTTTTGGTAGACATTGGGGTGGAACATTTCAGAGATGAACCGCACTGCAGGCGGTTTTGTAGGGTACTGTTCGTCGAATTGAACAACCAATTTAAAAGTTCCATCCTCAAATGGTGTTCCTTCAGGACCGATAATAACAGCGTTCCAGCGCATGATATCTTCGGGAAGAGGCGACGCAGAGATTCCACCAGTAGGATCCTGTTGGATACGTTTGAAATCGCGCATCAACCTTTTACGTGCTGCTGTAGACATTCCAATTTACGGTTTAATAAATAGATATATTTAAGTTGCCTCCCAATTTTGGTATTATTAACCTAGGGTATATACATTGAGAAGGAGGCGAAAACGTCAGGTTACATGATACGGGTATTTACGTACACGTATTTACATGTACGTGCAAATGTAAATGACACCTCCTCAGCGCTAGTTAAGAATGCAGGGTTGGGGGAGTATATTAAAAACATCCACAATTTTTACGCGTGGGTCGCTTTTCTGACAAATGAGGCACTTATGTATACCAGTAAGTACACACTAAGTACACATTAGCTAAATTGCACAACAAAATCTAAATACGCGACAATATCTAGCTCGATACGTATACATATTTAAAACAAAGAGATTGAAGGCCGTGTACAAGAATGTTTACACTAACAATTCACATTTAAATTAATTCAATTCAATTCAAGGAGAAATAACATCAGGACTCTTCGATCTCAAATCCTCGTGTTCAGGACCCTGGAAATTAGGATCCTTCCATGGACCGTCGTCACACAAATAAATAGGACCGTCAGCCTTAGCCTCACCACCGAACTCAACAGGCAAATTTTCCGGGGAAATTTGTTTTAACAATTCAGGTTGATACTTATAATTCAAAATGTGAATTTTCTCGCTAGTGACAGGATCCAAAAACTTCTTGATTACGCTCCACACCATAGAGAAGCCCCAAGGCGCGTTGATAATATAGAACTTACCCATGCGTTCCGGGTAGTAATTCTGACCGATATGAGCGGCATCGCTAATGAAAGAGTAGACACCACGGGCTTTAGAAAGACTAACGTCCTTTAAATCGAGAACAGTGCAACTAGTCTCTACAAGATGACCCACTTTACGGCTAGCAGCTGGGAGTCTGTACCTTGTAAACGCCTCGTATTCGCGAACAATATCACGAATCATACGTTCTTTAGTGGTGAATGTTAAAATTTTAGTGATATCAACTTTGCCAAGCTCTTCATAGTAAACAGGACGACCATCCACATCAGTGCGGAAATAATACTTGGGGTAGTATTTAAGGACCTCGGCGCGTTCGGGGTATTTGAAGTCCTCTAAAATAGTATTTGTGCCGTATTCCTCACGCCATTTTTCGTTTGCAACGTACATCTCGTGTGTTTTCATGACATCGAACTTACGCGCTCTTAAGAAACGGAGAAGTGTTGCGTCATCAGTACGTTCAACATAGCCTTGTGCTTTAACTAAGTCGCGTAAATGGTTCAACTCTTTCTCTTGCTCGGGAGTGAGGTTGCCGGGGTGTCCGGAGCCGGCGGTGGGGGGGGCTTTTTGAGGGTACGAAGCCAAGAACTCGGTCTCGTTGAAGGTCATGATTGTTATGATGATTACAAACCGGGTGCTAGGGATTACCTGACTTTACACCAACGAATGGCTCTACTGATTGGGGAGGAGTTGGGAGTTTTTTCGCTGCTTAGTAATCGGGATGGTACCAACAATAATAACAGCCACACACAATAACAGCTGATCCCAATAGTTAAGCCCAACAGTTAGTCCTAATAGCTGGTCCTAATAGCTGGCACCGGTACGCTATACGGTCATTGAGGTCAATCATGGATAACCCCACAAAACAACATTATTTTTTCGCGATTATAGAACCAATTGAATCGATATTTTTAATAATTTGGTATATTTAGTTGGATCTCGTTTAGTAGTCGACTTGTATACTGTGGTACCTTGCTAGTGCTTGTAAACCCTAAACACATCACCATTCCAGAATAAGTTAAGTGATTCTACATACGTAGAGGGAAAAAATCATAATAATTAAGTGCCATAATATCTATACATAATTGATCGGGAATGCGATGTATGCAAGTTTCAAGAAATTGATTGTTTATAGTTTGTATTTATCCACAGAGTTGTGTCAACGTTCTCTGAATTGTCTTTTGCTGGCAACGAATTGTGGTCTTGACCGTTCGATTGTCGTCGTTGACTGATCTTCCGTTCTAGCTGGGCTCTGGTTCAAATAATTGCATAGGATATAGTGTTTGGTCTAATGCATTGATGCTTCTAGCAATAGGATAATGCACACAATCTCTGTACACACTAGCTCGCAATTGGCATTTTAATCTCAGCTATGTTCAATTAACCTCTGAAAGTACTAATAACTTCAAGGTGCTTAACAATGATTTTCTAAATTATGGTATTGATGATTCAACGATCCCGCATTACAGCTTTCCTGTATGTCTAGATGCATACTCTTGATCTACGTTCAATGTTTCAGATTTTGAAACCGTTCAATCGGTATAAACAACTTATTATTATTCTGCATAATATACTCTACATAATTTAAGCTATGAACATTTTGCAAAGTGATGATCATAGAATGTACATACTGATCTTAGTATTATTTAGTTTTCTTTTAATTCAGCACTTTACATTCCTCATTTCACATCTCTTTCATTCAGATCTGTGTGGAGATTCTTAGATGTTCAATTGTCTATAAATACATATATCTGCGTCATCAACATCGTCGACCGCCTCCTTTTGTTCATTAAGTATGGAGCTTCCTTACCTGCTGACTGATTACGTGAAGATTAGAGATTTATAGCATGAAAGTCGGGTCGCCGAGTAGCTTCTTTTGGTTTCTAAGATAAGATAAGTAACTGTTAATAGTTGAATTAAAAGAAGTGAAAAAATACTTTTAGTTTATAAATATATACTGAATTCGGTTTATGCAAACCAAGGAATATATAACTATTAGGATCTGGTGTACCTGCATTACAATTTTAGCAAGCGAAAGCGAAAACGGATGGGGATGGGTTGGGGGTGGGTGGGAGAAATTGAGAGCCGAGCTGCATGATTAAAAGCCACATTATCTGCTGTAATCCAACCATTTAAACCTGACGAAGGTACACCAATTGAGTAACTATACACTTTAACAATCCAGAATGGCTGAAGTGATTTTGATTAGCCCTAACTTCCCTCAAAACGGTCGTGTAGTCAAGGAATGGGCCCAAACCAATGGCGCTAAAGTCGTTGACGGATCGCAAGCTGAAACCGAAGAACAGTTCTTGAAACTTGCTAACGAAAACAACGTCACTATTATTGTCACCACCGGTTTAGCTCCCTATCTAACTGACTGGAAAGATAGTCTAGTGAATGGTTTGCCCACATCGGTTAAAGTGATCTGCAATTATAGTGCAGGTTATGACGCATTAGGCGATCTAAGCCGCTACCAAAAGCGTGGAATTATTATCTCTAATACGCCTAACGGTGTCGCTCAAGCAACTGCTGATACTGGTCTCTACCTTATTTTAGGCACTTTGCGTAATTTCGGCAGATTGGCTTACTCTCTTAAACAAGGCAACTACCGTGGTAATGCCCCCCTTGCACAGGAATACGACCATAAAACTTTAGGTATTCTAGGATTCGGCGGTATTGGAGCTTTGCTGCGGGACAAAGTTGTTGGTGCGTTTGACTTCGCTAAAATCCAGTACCACAATCGTCGTAGAGCGCCCTTAGAGCGCGAAAAGGGAGCCTCTTATGTTTCCTTTGATGAGCTGATCAGCACTAGTGATGTCCTCGTTTCTATTTTGCCATTGAACGATTCTACATACCGCATGTTTGACAAGGATGTCTTTGCTAAAATGAAAAGGGGCGCTGTTTTCATTAACATTGGCAGAGGTCCTGTTGTCCACGAACAGGATTTGGTTGATGCTCTGAAATCTGGTCATTTGAGCGGTGCTGGTTTAGACGTATTCGAAAACGAACCGATCGTTAGTCCTGAACTTATTGAGGCTGAGAACACACTGCTATTGCCTCATGTCGGAACTTATACGGTGGAGTCTCGTCTTAAGATGGCCGATGAGATTGTTCAGAATATCGATAGCTACCACAAGACTGGTAAATTAGTATCACTGCTTCCGGAATTTCGCTAAACCAGGTTAAACTATTTTTTTATGTACGGGTGTTACCCTTACCTACATAGTACAGAATTCAGAGTTTGACGATCTTGAAGTTCAATAAACGAGCACGCGTATTTTATTACTGCTACGCATGCGAAGATACCTTTTGACAGTCAATATTTTTTTCGGCTGTTCCTTATTTAGTGATTTAGGTACATACAATGAATGTGGTTATACTGTGACATATCCTAGTAACCGTAATCTATGCTTTTTTAGTGCGACCTACCACAGAACCTGCATATTAAAAAGTCTTTTAAAAATAGGAACCCCAATTTTGTAGTATTAATATCAGCCACATGTCCTTTTTAGGATGTTCTAAATGAATAGATATATCTATGATATTTAAACTCACAAAACGGGTCCCACCGCCTCACGTGTTGTTCTCAATGTGTACACCAACAGCAGTTCTATGAATTCTTGGGATTTGAAATCAGGAACCGAGATTGCGATTGTTACGTGGTTTTTATTTTTGCTTTTGTATAATTAAAATGGTATTTTATCACTAAAAGTATAGATTTTATTTTTTAAAAGTCCCCTTTAGAGGGTCTAAATAAGTTATAATTAATGTCTTTTTGCGGGGGGTCTCTACCGGGTGTCGATAGAGCATGCATACAAAAGCTTGGGAGATTAGCTGGACAGGGCAAGGGTTAATACAGAAAACTTGTCAGCGCTCGCCATCCTAAGTTTTCTTCTTCACTGATACGGTCCTCCATTCATTGTGCCAGTCAGACCCGTGACTGAGTAGAAGGGAAAGGAGGACTAGATTGATTGTGCCTCAATTACCACTGGTCGATATTGGGGAGAATTTACCAATCTGGACTATGGCGGAAGGCTCTACATAGCATTTTTTAAGCTTTTTAGTTAGATTATATTATTTCTGTAATTTTTCTGCGAATTTTTTTTCCTTCTCATCTAGTCATGAGCCCAGAAACGTATGCATAATATGTGATAAGCAGTTTTACACAGCATGCATATTATGTAGGGTTAGTGCATGTCTCACATTATTATGCACCACTAACCTAGGCCTTTATTAGGTATGCCCCACCCAATTGTGAACTACAAGTGAAAAACAAAATTTACTTAAACCACTATTGGACGTCACCGCCTTCAACCCTGCATTTTATACCCCGTAAAGAGTCTAACAAACGTCAAGCTCGTCTCGTTGAATTAAACTAAAGTAAACAATAGAAGACATGAAATGCCAGCACAAGACTATCCAGGTGACTCAAGCGAGTCAGAAACTCCGCGAAACCAAATTCCATCTCAGGATAATAATAGAAAGCGTTTAAGTTATTTGGGTGAAGAACTCGATGAAGATGCTCCGCACCACGAACGAAACGCTTCACATATACCACCGTATTTCCACGGGTATTCTGGTTCAATCTTTGGACAAGGAGACATGCATGCTCCCAAAAAAAGTACTAGTGACTTATATTTTTTGCAAAGCCCAGGTAACTCCCCTAATTTATCGCAAGGGCAACGGTTCGTGCCAGCACCAAGGCTTAATTCGGTGCCCTCAGTGCCAGTGGGACACGGTAATTTGGTTCATAACCCAGCCAGTCATGGGTCTGTTTCTAAACCCGAAAGGCAAAGCAAACAAACTCATACTCGCGCGCAGTCATTGGCGGATATATACACCACTGACCAACAAGGCTTGAACCGTCAACTGCAGCCACCCCCCTCCCACCAGGGGAAGCAACCATACAACCCATCGTCTAACGATTATTCCTACGGCCAGAATTCAGGAGGTCTTGACCTTGTTTTTGGAAGCCCAGGTCCTCCTGTATGGGACAAGCCTGAAAAAGCGCAATCGCAACATGATGAATCGTTTCTTCCTAAGTCAGTAGGGCTTGGAATTGTGGGCACTGACCAAGAGCATTTGCCGATACCAGAGGAGGGGCCTTTAGAACCGCCTGAACAACCTCCTAGTTCTAAGAAATCCAGTATGTATGAAGGAATACGTGACCCTGCCATTGATGGAACAATGCCTATTCCTGAACACTTTTCCACCACGTCAGTACCAACACCTTCTGAAAAATTACAGCACAGCATGTTTCCTGGAGACCATGTTTCTCATGACCCAGAATACAACGTTTTGGAAACCACACCACAAAGAGAATTCGAAAAGGTTGGAGGTGATGAGGTAGTAATGCCCGAACTAGCAGAAGAGGTAACTCATGATGCAAAGGAAAGTCAAAGAAATATGTCTGAAACACATCAGGATGTAATGACAGGTCCACCTCTTGCTGAACAGGGGGGGTATTCTAGTTACAATTACGGGTATGGGTCACATATTCCTGTGAATCCGCACACTGGTATGCCATTAGTACCGCAACCATCAATGCCGTATGGAAGCCCAAATGCTTCCCAGGGTTTTTTTCCGTTGCCGTTTTCTCCGAATCCTGGACTTCCACCACAGATGTCACCTAATTTGATCCCAGGTGGTGGTGCTGGTGGTGCTGGTGGTGCCGGTGGTATGGGCAAAGGGTCAATGCCTGCGTCGAATTTACCCATGATGAATCAGGGTTTTGAATACCCTCCGTGTGCCGACATGGCTGGTAACCCTACAGACCCTACAGCTGCATACCCTACTGCCCCACCAATGGATCTGCCCCAACCCTATCCACCACCTCCACCTCCGGCGCATGCTATGGGACCAATGGGTCCAATGGGTCCCTCAGGTCCTGGTCGACCACCACCAATGAGTTTGCTGTCTCCGAATCCGGCGCTTGGGGAAGCAGGTACACCACATTTTGATGCATACTGGACCCCCGGAGTACCAATGGATTCATACAGCCAAGGTTACGGAATGCAAATTCCTAAACCACCACCTCCTGGTTTCAGCACTACCCCACTTCCAGGGTCTGGTATCCCGAGACCGGCGCCCGTAGGTTCAGGTCCTCATCCAGGTGGTAGTGGTTCTCAAGTACCTGTACAACCATCCACAGGGATTCCAATTTTAGACGCATCCGGTGCTTTAGTTAATACCGGTGGAATGGAAGCTAAAGGAATGTATCCGCCTCGAAACGAACAGTTCTACGGATCACCTCAGCTGATACCCCCGCTTCCACCGTTTTCAGGGTTCCCGCCTAATGCATCTCACTACCTGCCGATGAATCCTGGTTATCCATATGACACAATTGAAGATCCCGACAACGACGGGAATAGCTCGTTAATGTCAATTCCCGGTCCGGATTATGACAGTTCAGTTGAGGTCGCTTGGGACAATGAAACCACTGATGATCTCATGCGTTTATTGGAACTTGGAGAGCGTCATAAATGGAAGTATATGAGTGAAGCATTGTCGCATACTCAAGATAAACGAATTCCACTACGCGCCTGTAAAAATAAGTTTGAGAGTATGTTTGGTGAAGCAGAATGCTCGTCGTTATTGCACTCGAGTTTGTTCTATATAGCCTACCGGAGTGGCTGGGAAGCAATCAAGAATGAACGTACTTTTGAAGAGCGTGGAGGCGAGCCAAGCTCTGTTTATTTATCCCATCAACAATTAGACGACACTGCGTCCAATTTCGAGCCGAAATCGTACGAAAATCCGAATGTCTCGCATATGGATTCCCCTGACGAAGACTCGAACGGATAGGTTACCTGTGGTTGCCTCTGGTTACCTCGTCGCTGCCCTGCTGTGGTCCTCTCATTTTTCTCCAATTTGCATTGCATTCCTTGTTCGCTTAAAAGTTTGTTTTCTTTTGAAATAGCTAAATAGGTGAATACTAAAACAACGAATCCTGGGGCATTGCACAGTTGCTCATGTATACTACAAATTATTAAAATTCTGAACTATTTAAATCGATTATCTCCATAATATATCCATATTCCTCTACGATTTTGCTGTGTATGGGACAAAAAATTCCTCAAAAATTTTGTACTGTACATGAGCTTCAAGAAGCTCTTACATGCATCGCTAATGAAAAAGCGTTTCACATATACCTCATACACTCAATTAAGCGACCTCTTGTTTCATTCTTGTTGTATTAAAATCTATAAAGTTGGGGTGAAAAATGCCTTGAAAAATTAACAACCGGTAGAGAATTACATGCAATGTTATTATTTCATCAAATTGGTTATGTATACAAATTAGTAGCTGGCTTCATGGTCAATTGGGAGGATTTACCGTCTAAATGTATAATTTATAGATGTATATGTGCATGCTTCTATATGCTTAAAATATTCGTGGCTCAATCAGATCTTGATAAGGTTGGTTTTTTGTATGTAGAACTCGTATCGTGTGGATACCGGGTGTATGCATAAGCACCCTTACCCAAGTTTATGCGAGGGACGGTGTCAATCGGGTAAAGGGGGAAAGGATGAAGGCATTGTCGACTTATGTAGAGTAATGAATTTGTTTTGGGTTGTAAATTTTAATGTATATAATTAACAGCTAGAAATATGAAAAATCGTAATTGGGGATATGAAAAATTTGTGTTCTGTATAAGTGGAGTATAGTGTTTTTAAATGGGTCACATTCCGTTACGTTAGTTATGCACATTATGCATGTTGACCGTACCCACGGGTTCAAACTGGGTTCAAGTTGGGTATGTGTATGTGTATGTTCAATGTCTGTCAGTGTGTCAGCGACATTTAGATTTGGCTTATGGATCACTTAAGCGAAGGTTTGGTATGTGTGGCTTCAACTAGACGTTTCTTATTTAGATAGATAAGTAGGATGAGCCATCAAAATAAAACTTTAACGAAAAAGGAAAAGAGTTTCTGGGCTATGAATACCATTCCCCCCAATTTATAACCTATTTACTCGCAAAAATCTATAAATAGCACACTAAATCCCACCTAAATAGTCCACAATAAAAATCCAACCACAATTATGAATTCGATAATTGAACAAGTACAAAAACTGATCCCGCACAAGGATCAAACCACAAACGCAAATACAAACACAGACGATCAAGTAAAAGCACAAAGTTCCAGCACTTCCACCGAATCAAGTGATGATAAAGTAACTATTTCAGACTACATCGCGATTGGAATTCGCTTATCTCTGCTCCCATTATCGGTTGCATGGGGTTTACTTAAAAACTCATTAGCAGGAAACAAACGCAGACCTCTTAAAGACACTTTAATTAATCGAACTCTTAGATTCGTTTTCAAACATCTAAGCAGCAAACAAGTCAAAGCATTAGTTCGTGATCGCTCATTAGAGAGAAAACTCAATTCAGTAAGTGTCAAATTATTACTTTGTTCAAGAAACCTTAACGGGTTCAACAAAGATTTCAGTGGAAACGGTTTCACAGCTCGCTGGATCTCTGAAATCAGCGATCGCACTATCAACGACCCAGTTATTCTTTACATGCACGGCGGTGGATACAACATGCATATGGACTTGTCACAAGTTCGGTACATTTGTAAACTCGCTCGCTTTTTGAAACCCCAACGTGTTAGTATAATCGCTTTAGATTATGACACTGCGCCCGAGACTAAGAATCCAGTTCAAAGAAATCAAGCTGTAGCTTGCTTAAAGCAAGTGTTACGTACATCTAGTAAACCAATCCTTTTAGGTGACTCCTCCGGTGGTAATTTAGCATTAACTACATTACTGGAAACAGACGAGATTCCGCCTAAAAGTGTATTCGGTATTGCTTTAGTTTCTCCAGCAACTGATCCTAAAGCAGAGACCGGATCTATGAATTCCACAACTGATATCTTAACTAAGAAGACAATTGATAACTGGATGGCTAATTGGTTAGGAGACAACTCCAATGATCCAAAATCAAACCCATTGTACTATGATCCGATGATTTGGCTTGAGGTCATGCCGGATAACGTTTGTATGGTATGGGGTGAAGACGATTGTCTCCGTGATCAGTGTGTTGAGTTCAAGACATTGGCTAGAGTGAAGGACTACTTTGTCGAGAAGAACGGAACTCATGACTGTATTTTAAGAGGAATTCATTCTGAGGGGTCGAAGTTTATCTCAAACGAACTTGCAAGCTGGTGTTATGGACACGGTGCTAGTTACTGATAATACATACATACGTACATGAACTGGTTCACAAAGTAGGGATTAAAAAACTAATTGAACAGAAATACCACTGTGATGCCAATTAACGAGCAGTTTTTCCAATTCCCTTTAATACTGCCTTTTTACTATATATACAACCGGGTTACCTCGAGTTTATTTTTAGAACACGGTTTACAAATATGATCTAAAAATAGATCACTCATTTAGTAACAGCTTTTTTATTTATATAATTTATATATAGCACCAAGGGGAAGGTAAAGCAAAAGTACCACCATATTATTTGACATTCCATAAATACTAATACAAATAATTCCCATATAAACTACAATCAAAAAAAACCAACTGAAAAAACCATGCCTTTGTTAACCGAGCAAAAGCAACAAATTTAGCTTCGAATCACACTTCCGGCCTGTCAACTCAATGTTTACGTTTTTGTTTGCTGTCTGTAAGTGGGCAAGGGTTCAACACCCAAATAACAATAGAATAAAAGTAAGCTACTTAAGTGGGAAAAAGATAATAAATTAATAACACCGTTAAGACACTTAACTTCTTACAACCCCCGTCCCGCCCTTCCTATGTGTGGCATTTTTGGTTATATTAATTATTTGGTACCTAAAACCAAGCAGGAAATCGTTGATATCCTGTTAGAAGGTTTACAACGACAAGAGTACCGTGGTTACGATTCCGCTGGTTTGACTATCGATGGAGACAAAGACGGTGAGGCCCTCATTTTCCGTCAGGTTGGCAAAGTTAACGAGCTCCGCAAGTTGATCAATGCTAACAGTTCGTTTGACAAGAACGCCGTCGAGGATTGCCACTCAGGTATCGCCCATACTAGATGGGCTACTCACGGCGCCCCCGAAACAAAGAACTGCCACCCCCAGTCTTCTGACCCTACAAACGAGTTCATCGTTGTTCACAATGGTATCATCACTAACTATAAAGAGCTCAAACAGTTCCTTTCTGCTAAAGGTGAGACCTTCGTTTCTGACACTGACACTGAATGCATTGCTAAACTGTTCAGATATCTTTATAAAGAGAACAGCAAGTCTGGTGGGTACCTCGATTTCACCCAGCTTGCCAAATTGGCTTTGCGTGAGTTGCAAGGTGCTTACGGTTTGCTTGTTAAGAGTGAGCACTACCCTGCTGAAATCATCGCTACCCGTAAAGGTTCTCCCTTGCTTATTGGTGTAAAGAGCGAGCGTAAATTGAAAGTCGACTTCGTTGACGTTGAGTTCCAGGACGTTAACAACGTTTTGGACAATGTTGACACCCGTGAAGGCTTGCGTCACTCTCAATCTAGAGCCTTCTTCTCTGATGACGGTCCTGTTCCTACTGAGTTCTTTGTTGCTAGTGACCCTGCTGCCGTTGTTAAGTACACTAAGAAGGTTTTGTTCTTGGAGGATGATGATATCGCTCATATCTGTGAGGGTGAGCTCCACATCCACCGTGCTACCCACACTACTGGTGAGTCTACAATCAGACAAATCCAGACTTTAGAGATGGAGTTAGCCCAAATCATGAAGGGTGCTTTTGACCACTTCATGTTGAAGGAGATTTACGAACAGCCTGACTCTGTTGTTAATACTATGCGTGGCCGTGTTGACTTTGATACTAATACCATCAAGCTCGGTGGATTAAGGTCTTTACTCACAACAATCAGAAGATGTCGTCGTATTATCATGATTGCTTGTGGTACTAGTTACCACTCTTGTTTAGCAACTCGTCAAATCTTCGAGGAGCTCACTGAGATTCCTGTTAGTGTTGAGTTGGCTTCTGATTTCTTGGACCGTAACTCTCCTGTCTTCAGAGACGATACTTGCGTTTTCGTTTCCCAATCTGGTGAAACTGCTGATTCTATTTTGGCACTCAAATATTGTAACGAGCGTGGCGCCTTGACTGTTGGTGTCGTCAACTCTGTTGGTTCTACCATTTCTAGAATGACTGCCTGTGGTGTCCACATTAACGCTGGTCCTGAGATTGGTGTTGCCAGTACTAAGGCTTACACTTCTCAGTTTGTTGCTTTAGTCATGATGGCATTGTCTTTGTCTGATGACTCTATCACTAAATCTGCACGTCGTGCTGAAATCATCCAGGGTCTTGGAAAGCTCAGCGAGCAAATCCGTAAGGTGTTGAGTCTCAATGACAAGATCCGCACTATGTGTGACAGCGTTTTGGCTGATCAGAAGTCTTTGCTTCTTTTAGGTCGTGGTTTCCAGCACGCTACTGCTCTTGAGGGTGCTCTCAAAATCAAGGAAATTTCATACATGCATTCCGAGGGTGTTCTCGCTGGTGAATTAAAACACGGTGTATTGGCTCTTGTTGATGAGAATTTGCCCATGATTGTACTAGCCACCAGAGATTCTTTGTTCCCTAAGGTCATGTCTGCCGTCAACCAAGTTGTTGCTCGTAGTGGTAACCCCATTATCATTTGTAACGAGGGCGACGGCGAGCGTTTCGACCCTAAATACCGTACTATTGAGGTTCCTGCCACTACCGACTGCTTGCAGGGTGTTTTGAACGTTATCCCTTTGCAACTTATGAGCTACTGGTTAGCCGTTGGTAAGGGAATTGATGTTGATTTCCCTCGTAACCTTGCAAAGAGTGTCACTGTTGAGTAGATTGACGTAGCATAAGCATATGTAGTTTTGTTAAACAATTTTTATTACTATCACTTTTCTATTCTATACTGCGCTGCTTTATCCAGATGGTCATGTATGTGTGTAGGCGGTAATGGTCACGTGATGTCATAACGGTTATGAAACCCTTAACCTATTTTCTTTCTAATTTGTGGAGAATGTAAACAACGTCAACAATTTCTATGCATGAACTGAAATTACATGCATATACCAAGCATTACCGAGCTGTAATCATACAATTAGTATCAAAGCAAAACATGAACAACATAAACCCCAAAAGTAAAAAGTAAAAAGTAAAAAGAAAATAGAAAACTTCAATAACTATTTGATATATATATACCAATCACAAATTACGGAAATATGTAGCCATTGGTAAAACAGTGCCGTTCACATGATCATCGAACTTTTTCAAGCATTTGAAACCAAGACGTTCGTAGAAATTCTGGGCCGCAGGAGTAGACTGCAACAACAGTTTGGGAGTACCATTAGGAATCTTAGGAGGAACATCAACATTCTCCTTCAAGTACTCAATGATCTGATTCATAAACACTCTGCCTACACCCCTACCATGGTAATCAGTACGAATAGTAAAAATATGCAACATACAAACAAGATCCTCCGGGTAAACAACATTCTCTAACTCTTGAGAGCTCATCTTTGCTAACTCGTGAATATGCTTTTCACCAACACCAGACGTAACTAATCCAGCATGCAGTCTGTCTAACAATGGCTGGTTAGAAGGCACACCAACAAAATAGTTATAAACTGAGTACACGATTTCCCAGAATTTAGATCTCCATCTATAACAAAGCGGGACTTGAGTACTAACAGCATACTTAGGCAAAGTTAAGTAACTAGCACCAACGTATTTTTGAGTCTCCCTCTCCTTGAGCAGGAAAATACGGTCGTGGTTAGATCTCAACAAAGACACATGAGCCTTATGAGCAGAGTAGTCTACATACCGTTTAAACCATTTCAGTTTCTGTCTCAACTGTTCGTAATCAACGATTGGCGGAATCATGGCGTCGTCTAATTTCTCGTCAACTTCCCACAGTGTTCTAGTGAGCTTATCATTTCTAAAAGCATCTGTGGAGATACGGGCGTAAGCATGGGCATCTGTATACGTGAAGTACTCACGCGATTTCACTTCCAATTCGAACATTTTTTTTGTAAGATGATGAATTGCTCACTTAGAGATCCAGCCCATGCATTTTAAAATGTAAGCGTAATCAGGAATGTGTCGCTTACGTACGCATATACGAAAAGTCACCTTTAATTCCCAAACAGAATGTTCTGGTTAATAATGGGAGCCACCTGCGCCCACCCACTCCCACATGCACATGTGTACACATTTAGATTGGTACCATTAATATAACACTATATATATAATTTTATACAGGAACAGAACTGATTTCTAAACGTTTATCTTTACCACCAGCAGCAATAATATCCTTCCAATCCACACTGTACACATCATTAGCCTCACTGCTCTCTCGTTCAATAGTATACAAAGGATTATCAGCTCTAATATCCCATAATCTAACAGTACCGTCATGTGATCCAGAAGCGAATTGGTACCCATTTGTAGGCGAAGGAGCTAAAGAAACCACAAAATTACGGTGTCCCTGCATTTGTTTCACACTAGCATGGGTAGAAGATTTAGGATCAACTAAAGCAATATGACGTGCTGAAGATCCACAAGCCAACAATTGAGTAACAGGACCTAAACTAGCTACTGACAACAGTGAGAACTGTGTGGTTTTAGTGTCTACTAACTGTCCAGTAACCAAATCCCAAGTACGCACAGTATGATCCTCAGAAACTGAGTAAATAGCATCACGCTCCACAGGGTGAGCAACAACACCGGTAATTGGTGCTTGATGACCCTGTAATGTTGCCAAAGCACCCTTCACTTTAGCCTGACGCATAGCACGCTCAGCGATCTTTCTTCTTTTAACACTTGCTGACGATTTAGTTACCTCATTTGATGGTTCAGGCAGATCCTTGATTCTAGAAGTCCACAATTTCAAAGTATTGTCCTCACTGCCACTTACAAACCTATCTTTACTCAATGCAGCTAAAGTTCTAACTGGTGCTTGATGTCCAGTAAGAATCGCTGACAATTCTTTGCCTTCTAAATTCCACACATGCACATTACAATCTCTGCCACCGCTAATAAGTTTATTATTGCTGAGCCACTTAACATCTAAAACAGCTTGTTGATGACCAGCTAACTCGTTTTTGACGTTACCGCTTTTGTCCCAAACGCGTACTAAGCCATCATAAGAACCAGTCGCTATTTCATTAGAGGAAATACTAACGCTTGAAACCCAGTCATCGTGCTCAAAGGCAGCAGTGAACGTGGGGGGCAAAATAGCTCTGACGTATTCCAGTGTAATTACAGCTTCACTAGACTGGTTGGTTTTGGTAAGGTAGTCTTGCAAGGAGCTGCGGAGCAGTTTACCATCGACTAAGAAGTCAAAGGTAACTGGTTCGGTTGCAGAGAGTAATTGATTAACGACTTCAGAAAGACCGTGTTTCTTGAGGTTTGTGGGGACATAAATAGGACTTTCGTCTACTTTAAACTCCTCATCACGGGTCACTAATTTGATTCTGACGCTCATTAAAAAGAAAATAAATTTGAATGACCTAACCCAATGAAATATTTATCACATATGTATGAAAAAAAGGTGATTTTAAGTCCGTATTTAATGCTCTAAATAGCAATTAAATAATAGGTTTTGATCATTGAGAATAATTTGAGAAATCAAAACGTATTCGTTCACTAGTTATTCACACATTTTGTTTCCGTTTATAGATGTTATACCCTTGCCCTATTAAGTATAAATGTGCTTACCACATTTTTTTTTTGTTCTTCACAACGCAATTTAACGACGGACGACATAAAGCATTACTTTGAGGGACCTCTTACGGGCGTCCCCAGGACGAATGTAATATAAGTCTGATCGAAGAATAATCTAACTGGTCTTGGGTGCAGCGTCTTTAAGGGTAGCCCTTCGTGGTCCTAATTCAAGGTGGTGCAATGACTGGCGAAACATATCTTTTATATAATCAGAATTTTTTTTTTAATGTAGTGTTTTGAAGATATAGGGGGTAATGGGTAATTATATATTTCTATTTGTATTAGCATTATAAAATGGAAGAAGATAATTAAAGAAAAAAAGGGGGAAATAATTAACACTGGATAAATAATAAAAAGAAAACAACAATAGTCTACGCCAAAGCTCTTTACATTATGGTACATGCCCTTTCGGGTTTCTCATTGGTCACATTATGCGCACGTAAAGCCACTCGTGCAGCCTCCGTGAACGCCTCGCGAACACCACGATCTGCCTTTGCAGAGCATTCTAAGTACCTTACAGCACCGACTTTCTTTGCAACGGCTACACCCTCTTCATAAGAAATTAAGTCATTATGAACCTCGTCTTCGTCTTGTTGTGTTCGTAAATCGCATTTTAAAGCGACTAATACCAACTGGATATCTTTACAGTTGTCTACAATCTCGGCAACCCATTTTGTTTGTGCATTTTCTAAAGAGTCTCTAGAGTCAATAGAGAAGCAAAGCATAATACAATGTGTGTCTGAATACGAAAGCGACCTCAATCTATCAAATTCTTCTTGGCCTGCAGTGTCCCATAAACTCAGTTGCATCGGTTTACCGTCTACATAGATATCGTGGACGTAGTTCTCGAATACTGTTGGTTCGTAAACCTGACGGAAGTATCCGCGTGTAAACCGGTCTAAAAGACTGGTTTTACCACAAGCACCGTCACCTAAAATGACGATCTTGCGTACAGTGGGCTGTTGTGGTGTTCCACAAAACGGCATCTCTAGATAGTTAAATGATGGGGGGGGGGAGAGATGTGAGCGCTTTAGATTAACTAGGGAATGTTGATTATTAATCGTGATTATATAGGAAGTTTAGAATCAATAAGGAATTTTTAGGTTAGGTTTGGTTTGAGCTAGGTTGAAACTGCTTGCTAAGCATGCGAAGCGCAAATCGAGTTAGTTAACGGAACCTGACAAAAGAAACAAGTAGAGAGCGAAGTATTTTATTGGAAAAAGTACTTGCGGGGTTGATTATATAAATAATACGAAGCGAAACATACAGAATTCTAAAGGTTTGTATGTGTTTCTAAATATATAATTTCAAAAAGAAAAAAATAAGTATTTAGTTAACCTTATCCACTGTAACTAAACAAATCACCATGTCGCTTAAATAAAAGCACCAGTAAGCTTTCTACTCAGTATAGGTTCTCTTAGTAGTTAGTGATTTATATAAAGAGATCGGCCTTGACCTAATCCAGATGCACGATGATATAAGCGACCTTAAACGGCTAGCCAATCAGAAGCAATTAACCGGCTATACATTCAAAAGGTATATAATCAAAAATTCATAAAAAATGCAAATATACCAATATTCCTAAAAGTATAACTTCCTATTCAACTAAACTAAACTGCCCAGTTTCTGATGACTCAATACTGCTCGTACTGAGTACTTATGGGGCACATGCTGTGCATAATTAAACAGTCATAGTACATTTGGCCATTGTACAATGTCACGTGGCCTTCTACCAGTTGATGCCATAAAAGCCCAACACGCCCACACTACACATCAGTAAAGTCCATTACTGTGTAACTTTTTAATTTACCCAACAACTTTAATTGGATATTATGTCTGCTCCTATTAACATCAACCGTGTTCCCAACAGCTACAGCAACAGCAACTACTCTAGTCCTGCTGCTAGTCCCTCAATGAACTCCTTTGCTCGTCGTGCTCGTCGCGGATCTACCACCCAAAAGACCAAGGAACTCAAGCCCTTCGAGTCTGGTGATATCAAGATTCTTCTTCTTGAGAACGTCAATAAGAGAGCCGTTGAGATCCTTCACGAGCAGGGTTACCAGGTCGAATTCCTTACTGGTTCTTTGCCTGAGGAGGAGCTCATCAAGAAGATCCAGGATGTCCACGTAATTGGTATCCGTTCTAAGACTGTCCTCTCTAGAAAGGTACTTGAGCACGCTAAGAACTTGCTTTCTATTGGCTGCTTCTGCATTGGTACTAACCAGGTTGATTTGGACTACGCTGCTCAGCGTGGTATTGCCGTTTTCAACTCTCCTTTCAGCAACTCCAGAAGTGTCGCTGAGTTGGTCATTGGCTACATTATTTTCTTAGCTCGTCAGTTGGGTGACAGAAATATCGAGCTCCACAACGGTGAGTGGAATAAGGTCAGCAAGGGATGCTGGGAGATCCGTGGTAAGACTTTGGGTATCATCGGTTACGGTCACATCGGTTCTCAGCTTAGTGTCTTAGCCGAGGCTATGGGTATGCAAGTTCTTTACTATGATGTTTTGAACATCATGGCTCTCGGAACTGCTATCCAAGTTGACACTTTAGAGGAGCTTCTCCAGCGTGCAGACTACGTTACTTTACACGTTCCTGCTTTGCCTGAAACCAAAAACATGATCTCTACTAATGAGTTCAAGCACATGAAACAGGATTCTTATATTATTAACGCTTCTCGTGGACAGGTTATTGACATTCCTGCTTTGTTAGAAGCTAAAAAGTCTGGAAAATTGGCTGGTGTTGCCTTGGACGTCTACCCTAATGAGCCTGGATCGAATGCCCCTAACAGCTTCGTTGACAGCTTAAATAGCTGGACTAGCGAGTTGGTCAAGCAGCCAAACGTTATCTTGTCTCCTCATATTGGTGGTTCTACTAATGAGGCACAATTGGCTATTGGTATTGAGGTCGCCAGTGCTTTGACCAAATACGTAAAGGAGGGTTCTACTTTCGGTAGTGTTAACTTCCCTGAGGTCGATTTAAGACAGCCTTATGTTGAAGAGAGCAATGCTGTTCGTGTACTCTATATTCACCGTAACGTCCCTGGTGTGTTACGCACTGTTAACGAGATTTTGGGTGAGTACAATATCACAAAACAGTTCTCTGATAGTGAGGGTGAGATCGCCTACTTGATGGCTGATATCGCTAATGTCAACGAGACTGATATTCGCCGTTTGCACGACGCTTTGGACAAGACTCCTGAGCGTGTCAGAGTCAGAATGTTGTACTAACTTATATTAATTATTTACAAAGTGAATATATGTATACATGTACGTATATAACATAACATAACATGACTTGTAGTTAAATTATGATTTTGGTCAACGGTTTTGTGGGTTAGGGCCGTCTTTATATGCGTCCACAATTAATATAGTATCACATGCATATGTATGTATGTATATGTGCGTGCGTGCGTGTACCACATCGACAACAAATTCTCCCGCAATTCATCAAAAAAAAAAAGAGAAAAAAGAAAACAGGAGAATAACGTAACTGTTTAACAACTACTAATAAATCGCCATTAGTTTGTTACTGCTTCCTTACGGAACGAAATCTGCACCACCGTTCTGTGCAGCTAATTGCTGGCTAAGCATACGACCCTCAGGTGTAGCCGAAACCTTCTCTGCTTGTTCAAGCAAGTATTTCGGGATGGGTTTACCAGTTAAGAAATCACAAAGATGCTCAGCGAAATGATTACAATTGTGGTTCAGTAAATGGTATTTAGAAGCCTGCCATTCGCTCTCTAAACACTCGTTAATATAATCTTGAATAACGTCCCAAGGAACATCTGTTTCGCCAATATCGATAATTCTGTCTGGTTTTCCTAAATGTGTTTTACCAGCATCAAAAGTCATGATTCCTTGACCGAAGTAGACTTCTTTGCCGTGGGCTACTACTGCACTGTGCCATACACCATCGATATCCACACCTAAAAGAGGAGCGTATACTTTAGCGAGACCTTTGCTTAGATCGTAAACGTAGAGTTGGACTTTTTCCATTTTATCTCAGTTTTTAAATTGTTATATGTTAGATGAATTAGTTAGATGTGCTAAGGGTTTTTGAAGAGGGGAAAAATTGTTTGTGGCGTTGGGGGCGAACCTTAAAAGTAATCACCACCCTTACCTCTAGAATTGGATTACCTCTGAATATTACGCCTAAATTTCGTATACGTTCCGCCAATACCTACCGGCTTCGAACTCGAAATCCATGGCGAGATATTGGACTTGAACTTTTTGTTTTGTAATTCGAAAATCGGTAATTGAATCCGGCCTCTAAGTAGAACAATTGGTGTGGTTTGTGGAGACACGTGAGTTAACAGTCTTACCTCATTAGACGCTTTGTTGACATACTGTACGACACCCAAACCCAGGAACTCCACATGTTCATGTACCGGTTCAATGCTAATAGTCGGTAACTCTAAATTAGATGAGCATCTGCCTATTCCAACAATAGTACCCTCAATAACAATGTCCCAATCTTCTAAATCAAGTCCGTCCCCCTCATATATATTAATCGACAATATTTCGCGATCGAAACCCAAACCCAGACTGTATGGCTGCCATTCAGTTAAATGCATAGAATTTTCTAGATGGAAGTACGTCAACAGTTGTAAATTCCGCAATTCAGCAGAAGAATAACCACCAGCTGTAATTGTAGACCCAGATCCCAACGATTCAATGTCTTTAGTAGGAAACGGGAACTCTGACTCTCCCATATGCACGACCACTGTTGGGTTTACCAAATCAACCAACTCAGTATTGAGATCCTGACCAATCCCTCGTGTCCACCCGGTGGTATTAACAATCAGCAGATCTTGGTACCCAGCGATTTTATTGAACTCTGAAATCAAAATTTTACACATTTCCAAATATTTCTGTGGTGTTTCCATTGGACTTGGGTAACCAAAATACATTGATTTCAAAGATGGGACATTAGGATGGGCGAACGGTGGAGCGAAATTGATATCATTAAGTTTGTAAAGAGCAAGCACACCAGGCGGTGCAAACTCTGGTTGTCCTGGATCAATGTCTAGAAGGTATACTTGTCTTCCTGCTTTTATTGACTTATTACACAAGTACCTTGCAAAACTGGACTTTCCAGAATTCTTAGGTCCTAAAATTACACACGACATATCCACGTCTATTTGTGTCCATGATTGTGGGATATGAATTGTTTTGTCAGATTCCACTCTTGACAAATTGTGGAAAAGTGGTTTATAAGGTGGTGCCAAATTACTTAAATCAGGAACCCTTAGGAAGTCCGTAGCGCTACCACTAGTACCATTGGGACAGTATAGATCAGCGATTTGTAAAACAGCACTAGAACTAAATTCAGGGAACTTCAAATTTGTGTTATTTGCTGAAAATCTAGTTTTAAACAGTGGGTACGGAGCAATTGGGGCTGCAAATGTATACTTCTCGTTCTCAGTTAACACGATACCGTTAACTAATACAGATCCTTGTA
The DNA here is from genome assembly GCA_030568935.1 of Starmerella lactis-condensi. Classification (NCBI taxonomy): domain Eukaryota; kingdom Fungi; phylum Ascomycota; class Dipodascomycetes; order Dipodascales; family Trichomonascaceae; genus Starmerella; species Starmerella lactis-condensi. The sequence goes on from JAJMJH010000005.1 coordinate 133,012, forward strand.
GTACTAGAACCTCGAAATAACCAGACAGAACAAGATTATCAGATCCTAAACCGTATACAAATGTCTTGGTTTCCAAATCAGATTGTATTAATGTAGTCAGCTGGTTATTCAACTGGTTTAAAGCACTCATAAGAATTGAATCTGCTTACTCTTTTTGTAGGGTCTTGGTGTACTTAGTGTTCTTTGAAGATTATTGTGATTATAAAGAAAAATGTATTACATAAAATCGTCTTCCCAATCCTCGGGTCTGTTCTGGTTACTTGATGACTGCAAAGCGTCCTCATCAAACAAGTCCGTATACCCTCTAGCTTTAGCCTCAGCTAATTGTTTATACTGTCTAGATTGTTCCAATTCGTATTTCTTTTGAGCTCTGTACTCTTCAGAATTAATTGTCCTTAACTCGTTTTGAAAATCGATCCACTCCTGTTCTAAATCCACATTCTTTTCTTGTTTATGTTTCTTTAGATTATCAAGAATCTCTGCTTTTCTAATTTTAACTGAAGTTTTAGAAACTTCTAGATCATTGATGAATCCACAATCCATTTTCTTGTCTCCTGTGGTTTTCAAATTAGATACTTTAGTGTATAAAACCACTTGTTTTTTAGAATTACTGCTTTCTTTAACTAACTGAAAACAGCCTTGTTTTACTGATGGGGGGACATCATCGAACTCAGCGGGTTTGGTGTCCATAATTGGCATTCTAAGGAATACATGAGCACTTTGTGCATCTTCCATATGGAACCAGTAATCTGTGGGGAAGGCTAGTCTGATTAGTTCGAGATTCTCTGGTTTAGACTTACCGGTATATATTTTCCAACCATCCACTTCAAAAATCAGCATTTGTCTGTTTGTTCTTTAGATAGGTGTAGTATACAAGGATGTTTATATTATACAGTACTTACATAGGTTAGGTCAAACTATTTCAGTTAGTAGTGATGATGTAATCGAGGGGTCACCTCCTAATTTTATAGTTTAAAGGGAACAATTTATACTAAGGTACGTAGTACTTAGATTTTGTGCTGACCCCCATTTTTCATAAGCAGGTCAAGGGTTAACCCGCAGGATTTAATGCACGTAAATAGATGATTACTCAATAAACACGCTATAATGGATTTATACAAATATTTAGACGCGTCTAAGACCGACACTTCACAACAAATTCGCAGAAAGTACCTTAAAAAAGCACTCACTACCCATCCGGACAAAGGCGGAGATGCAGCAGAGTTCCAGAAAGTATACCTAGCGTATACAATTCTAACAGACAGTAAGAAACGCGAGATCTACGACCAAACCGGCTCAATTGAGTCTGTAGACAAGTCCTCGATTTTCGACGAGAGTTTAAAAGTCGAAATCACTGAGGATATGATTGAACAAGACAAGAAAATCTATCAAAATTCACTTGACGAGCTTAACGACATTAAATCCTTATATACCAAATTCAAAGGAGATTATAAGTCTCTGTTTGAATCGTTAATGCATTCTACAGATGAGGATCATGAAAGAGTTATTACTATTGTTAACGATCTTATTTCCAAAGAGGAATTGCCTAAAATGAGTAAATGGTCGAAATCCACCTCTAAACGCAGTATTAATAAGCTCAAATCACATTCAGCTAAAGAAGCTGAGGAAGCTGCTAAACTAAGCAAAGAAATTGGTGTAGACAGTTTTGACGGCCTTAAAGCGCTTATTCAGAACAAAGCTAGAAAGCAGAACAGCTACGCAGCAGTTGTCAATAATTTAGAGTCTAAATACTCCGGTAAAATTACAAAACGTAAATAAATAATAAGTCCATTCCTTAGAATCGAAAAAAAGTAGAACCTCAAAGCAAAGGAATCTCACCCTTTTTACTCAAATAGGAATAAGAATAAGAATAAGAATAAGAATAAGAATAAGAATAGGAAATCGCATAATCAAATTCAAATGATCTCCAAGAGTAATTCCATGTTCAAGGCTCGTAAGACCACTGGCTCTGTTGCTGGTTATAGGGCCAGTAGCCGGCATTGCCGCCCTTTTGGGCAGCGTCCTGCTGCTGGTTAGGTGCTGACGCAGTAGCAGTGTAAGGCATGAAATACGGCATGAACTGGTCATAGCTCGGGTAGTCATACGGTCTAGGAGGGTAGTACTGGCCATAAGGGTAGCTATTGAAGTCAGGCTGCGCGGATTGCGAGCCAGGCATTTGGGGAACTATAGGCGGTACTTGCATACCCATTGTAGGGAACATATAGTTAGCACCAGGCAACTGACCAGGAACTTGACCAGGGATTTGTCCAGGCAACTGACCGGGCACCTGGGGGATCTGACCGGGTAACTGACCGGGCAATTGACCGGATAACTGTCCAGGGATCTGCTGGGGGATGGAACCAGGCATTAATCCAGGAATTTGACCGGACATTTGACCAGGAAGCTGGCCAGGAAGCTGACCAGGCATGCCGGGCATTCCCATTGTGCTAGACATAGGAGTGCCAGTAACGGGGGGGACAGCAGGGCCACTAGATCCAGCAGAGGGCATGTTATTAGCATCCTTAGACTGTGTATTAACACCAGGAACCGCTGGTTGGTTCATAGATGGCATAAAGGGGACCTGAGGCATAGCGTACTGCATGTAAGGAAGGTACTGACCCTCTTGGTACTGGTAAGGATTCTGCTGGGTCTGCTGGGCCTGCTGGGTCTGCTGGGCCTGTTGAGCTTGAGCCTGTGCCTGAGCCTGTGTCTGCTGAGCCTGTGTCTCTTGTTGAGTCTCTTGTTGAGACTGAGACTGAACTTCAGGCTGACTCTGAGCTTGAGGCTGCTCAATTGACTGCTCCTGTTGAGTTTGTTGAACTTGAGTCTGGGTTTGAGTTTGAGTCTTGCTCTTAGCACCCTTAGCCTTAGGATTTTGTACTTCACTAACGGCAGCACTGACTTCCTCGCTCACTTCAACATTCTTGTTCTCCAAACTCTCGGATTCAACACTTAAAGCACTGACCTTCTGTGTAAGCTCGTCAGTCTTGTTTTTACGGTTTCTAGGACGTCTTTCACGTTTCTTACTTTCCTTTACATCAGCAGTTTCTTCAGGTTTAGCAACGTCAACATGTTTGGTCTCATCAGATTCAACCTTTTTAGGTTTAGGCTCAGTAACAGAGGACAACGCAGCAGACCACGACATTTTACCGTCAGGTTTAGCAACAACCTTCTCGGTCTTCGGTTTGCGTTTGCGTTTCTCGTCCTGATCAACTACACCAGCGTCACCTGTGATTGGGTAGTTTTTGTTACCTTTAGACACATCCTGAGCGGATTCTTGAGCAGTTTGTTGAGCAGTTTGTTGAGTTTCATTAGTCTCTTTAGTGCTCTCTTGAAAAACCTGTTGGGTAGCCTGTTGCGAAACCTGAGGAACCTGTTTAAGTGCCTGAGCCCAGCTCTGATTGCCTTCAGGTTTAACATCACTAGCGGCCGGCACTAGTTCAGGTTTGGGTTCAAAGTGTTCATTTTTAACATCAGTTTTAGCACTGTGGGCGTGTTTAGCTTCTTTATTGCTCTCAGAAGTGACAGCTTCCTTAGGATTAGCAACTTTACGGCGCGGTTTCAGCGCTTTACGTTTAGCTTCTTCCCTTTCTCTAAGCTTGTCCTTCTCCTTTTCACGAGTCTCCCGTACTTCTTTCCGGGACTTGACCTGTACAGATTTTGTCGCGATTCCTTCGGTGATCCGGCGGACTGCTTCATTAATATCATTTAAACTGTCCTCGAAGGCGAGTTGTAAATCGTCTAATGACCAATCGGGGAACATCTCTGAAAGAAGCTTAGGGCCTTCGTCTACTAACGGCGGCGAGGAATTTACGGTATCCTGTTTGCCTGCGTCGGTTGAGGTTTGCGGTTTACTCTGTCTCGCTTGGCGTCTGCGCTTGCCAGCGGTCGCTGATGCGGGGTCTGACATTTTGCAGAAGTAAGTTGCGTATTTGGATTTGTAATAAGGAAAAAGGTGGCCTGCTATTATAAGGAGTTGATTTTGTGTGTACATAATTAATTGTTTACATTTTGTCCACATCTTATTGGGAGATTACAGATCATCTTTGAATTGTGGGACATTTCTATGGACAAACTAGAAAAACATAATCCCATAGGAATGCCCACACAAGTGCATAATTTTTTTCAAAAATTTCAAAAATTTCACAGATATGTTCGCGGTGGTGTTCACATCTATTCATGTATTAGTAGTAGCAAGTAATCTATCTCTCTAATATGTATCTATTGTGTGTCTATTTTTTATCTATTCTATATACAATGCGGTTTTTCAGCCATGATTCCAACAAAACATTTATCAAGAATCACTTCATAGTTAACCCATGAATGATACTGCATAAACAGTTGCGTCGAGTCATTACCTGCAGCTTCCATAAGCGTGCTTATGCCACCAGGGTGGTACTCCATGTACGGCGTTAATTCGTAAACTTTGTTGTTTATACACGTCCATGCATTCTGAGGGGTATTATGAGAAGCAAGCTCGTCTGCGGTAACGAGTTTCATAGGTTGAGGGTCAGCGACAAGAGTGTCGTGCTGACTCTTGAGTTTAAACCAATCCAGCTGAGATTTGCCAATTTTGAGCGCACCTACCGGGCGGGCAAATTTGTGTTTTAATTTAGATGAACGCGGCGGAGCGAGTTTGCGAGTGTTATCATCTTCAGGCATGCCAAGAGGTTTAATAATTATGTCATCTGTTCAGTTCTAGTGGTTCGTTAGCTCCACAATGTGGACGTGATAGGGTTAGGAAATCTACTGCAAAAAATGTAAACAGTAGTGTTAATACTTGTAGTAATAATACCCCCCCTACCTACCATTGGACTAGCGGAGGTTATAATTCTACCATTTCATCTTCTTCTTTTTGTATTTCTTTCTTCTTCTTCTTTAGGTTTCCCTTCTTCTTTTCTAAGAAAAAATTACAGGCACAACACATCTATGGTTCCACCCTTTCCTTTCCTTTCCTTTCATTTCATTTCAATCTATACTATGTAAGCAATTATAACCGCTTATTAAAAAGTTAGGCATGTTCGAGATCCGTGCTATTCAGAGCCACGATTTACAAGCTATTCAACAAGCCAATTTGGAGAATTTGCCCGAGAATTACTCGTTCAAATACATTCTATACCATGGACTTTCCTGGCCTCAAGGATCGTTTGTAGCTCTTAACAATAATAAAGTAGTCGGGTACGTACTAGGCAAAATGGAAGACGATGATGCAGAGAAAAAAGACCTTGATCACCCATCAGCACATATTACATCTATTGCTGTAGCGCGTGAGTACCGTAGGTTAGGAATTGCTACTAAACTATTGAAACAAAGTTTACGAGTATTACGTGAAAATTACCACGCTGAGTATGTGAGTTTACATGTAAGAAAAAGCAATGTTGCTGCTTTGCATTTGTACCAACGCAGTTTGAATTTCGAGGTTTTAGAAGTTACTCAAAGTTACTATGCGGACGGCGAGGATGCTTATGCTATGAAACGCGACCTCAGTGACCTTACAAATTGATCGTTTATGTATGTGTATGTGTCGTTATATAATACTAGTCTTAGTGCTATTGCCCGTAGTACTGCTACTCCCTTAATTTGACCTCTTTACCGAAATTAAGCACGTAAACTGTTCTATACGGCACTTCTTCTGTCTCCATATTATGCGCAGTGACTTCACACTCGAATCCAGCATTAGAAAACACTGTTTCTAAAATACCCGCAACTAACGCTGCACAATTAAGCTGTGTCATATTTTTGGGATTACTCACATACTCCGTAATCAACGGATCATCGTCCACAATCATATACTGTAAATCACGCTCAGTGGAAATTTGAATTGCAGTTGCTGGTCGAGAAAACAAAGCTCTCCACACTTGAGAATGTACAAATTGTAACATCCCCATCAATTTGATTTCACGTTTAGCTAGTTTAGAATCTCTAATAGATACTAATTCTAGAACTCTATGACCTATATGTCTGCCGTTTTGTTTCAGTTTTTGTTCGAGTTCGCTGATGTTTTGTACTCTTTGGTAATGGTACTGAATGCATTCGCTAAAAATGTATCCGAATGCACTTAAACTGACTTCTGTTCTTCGGCGTAAATTACGATCGTAGAAATCTATTTTTCGTGACATTTACAATGAGATCCTGTTTGTTTAATTGTATGTAGTTTGAAGAGCCTGTAACTATAGAATAGGACAGGATGGGATAGCCAAGTTGCTTACGTACTTTTTGAAACACATCCTGCAGGTCCTCACCTGTCCTCACATGCCCTCACATGTCCCAACAATATAATAGTAAGACTATAGTAATACATAACGTCTAACTAAACGTCTACTGTACCTATGATCCCTACAGAAATCAACGATTTGCTTAAAACCAATAAACTCCTGCATTTAGCCACAAGTTATAAAGACGAGCCTAATGTCAGTTTAATGAACTTCACGTATATCCCCCAATCAGAGTCTGTTCCTCCAACAATTATTCTTAGTTCAAGCGCAGGCACTCAGAAATCACAGAACATCGTTGCTAACCCGAAGGTAAGCCTGCTTATTCACGATTGGGTGAGCCATACTAACCAGATCCAGTCTAGTGGAATCTCAGATTTGCTTTCGAAACTGAACCACGCACAAATTGGTACAAGATCAGCTACCCTTTACGGACTAGCTCGTATTCCGGGTGGCGAGGAAGCTGACTATTACCGTAAACAGCATTTAGCTAATAATCCTGAAGCCCAATGCTTTATTAAGAACGCTGATATTGTGCTTGTGGTGCCACACCGTGGCAAAGTTGCCGACAGCGAGAACAACGTCACTGAGTATCTATTCTAGTTACCTTTTTTAAATACATTTTATATACATGAATAAATTTATGCATTCTGAGCCTCTTTTAATTTTCGAAGTGTGGTCATTGTCTCACTTATTAACGGCATGATTTCCTGTACTTCCATGACCCCTAAATTATCAATTCTTAAATGATTTTCATTAACTAATTCTAAACCCTTTCTTGTTTTGTTTAGTCTTAGTTCTCGTAACTCTTGTAAATTATTAAGTGCCTCCTTAAGATCATTAGGGTAATCTTGAGACCCAATTTTAAACAGGATCTGACTTAATGGCTGCCACATCCACGGTAACGGCGCGAACTCTGCTTCGTTTTGTTCAATTTCTAAGAGTTTATTAAGTTCATTTAAATGTAGCCATTTAGGAAATACAATTGTACATCTGTCTTGTTGTTTTAATGTTTTAACAAACCAAAGTGGGACTTTGACTCTGCGTAAAGCACGTAGGGGTGGGGTCGTCCATCCTGCCATTTCTATTGGATCTAGACTTTGTTTGGGAATTATTTCGACTTCTTCGTTTTCACAAAAAAAGGCGATCTCATCTGATGTGATTTGTTGTGTCATTTGGGATACTTCTACAAAAGGGTGAGCACAGTGTGGTGGCTACTGAACTCAACTGTTAGATTCGAGTGTTTCGATTGAACGGTGATGACAAATCCAGGATCACAGATCTATATATTCTAGATCCCGTTGGGAGTTCTCCTGGGAGGTTAGGAGGTTGGGACTTGGGACTTATCAATGTCATCAATTAACCTTTAACCGTTAAAATCACCTAACTTTGCTTTTAACAAACAATGATGCGTATTTCACCCTTTTTGAGACCCCTGAGATCCTATTCCTCTCATTTCACTCAACCAGTTCTCAGAATTGGTTCTATTGCTCCTAATTTCACCGTGAACAGCACTGTAGGCAATATCCATTTCCATAAATTTCTGAACAACAAATGGACAGTTTTGTTCAGTCATCCTGCTGATTTCACACCTGTTTGCACTACTGAATTAGGTGCATTCGCTAAACGTGCTAAAGAGTTTGCTCAATTAGATACTCAGTTGATTGGTTTGAGCACTGACTCTGTGGGTGAGCACAAACGCTGGATCAAAGACATTGAGTCGATTACTGGTGCTGAGGTTAAATACCCGATCATTGCTGATACCGAGCGTAAAGTTTCGCATTTATACAATATGGTTGACCAGCACGGATTCGAGAATTTAGGAAACGCGAGTGCAATTCGTAACGTTTACTTTATCGATCCAGCAAAGAAAATTAGATTGATGATGATTTACCCGGCTTCTGTTGGTCGTAATATGGACGAAATTCTGCGTTGTGTGCGTGCTTTACAGGTGAGTGATGAGAGACAGGTTGCTACTCCGGTTAACTGGTTGCCTGGTGATGATGTAATCGTTCCACCCAGTTTATCCACCGAGGATGCAAAGATCAAATTTGGTCACGTGCGTGAGGTCAAACCTTACCTTCGCTTTGTCAAGTAAGCGCACCACACACATCTATAGATAGCTACGAATATATATATACATATATAATTATATGGAATTATGGTACTCAGCAACTAATGGACGCACAGCAGAATACTCAGATGCGATTTTCAAAGCTAATTCACGGTCCTCCGGTGTTAACTGTCTAAACAGTTCACCCAATCGTAGTTTATCGCTTCGTTCAGCAAGACGTCTTGTATACTGCTCTAAATACTTGCTGGATTGTGGAGAATTTAGAGACTCCGCGCTTACAAGTCGATTAGACAAATGAGAAAGCGAAACGACTTCTTCGAATTTATGGAACCCGTTTTGTACTGTTCTATTAACTGCCTGTCTTTGAAGTCTGCGGCCTCTAGCGCCGTCTTTTAACAACGCTTCTTCGTTTGTCCATGCTTCAGCAGTAGAAATGACATCTTGAGCAGCAGGCAGTCTTTGGTTGCTTAAACTGTCCCAAAATCTCGATCCATAAGCGAAGAAGCTCTCGCTGATTCTTTCCCAAACCATCATATCACTGTTGAATGTGAACACAGAACCAGAAGAAGTTGCTAAAATCAATTGGCCTTCTTGAGTGATCATAGTTTGCGTGATTGAGGGTGATTTCATTAGTTTGGATTCCATTTTCATGCCGCAGTCAAGACAAGGAGCGATGCTTTGGGGGGGGAACATTGCTTTTCTTGTGGGGATATGCCATAAATGTACTAATCCAGTAGCAGTGATGCAACCTAAATAGCTGTTTCTTGAAATCAAAAGTGCGGGTGGAGAGTTCAACACAAGGGGGGGGGTAGCTCTAGATCCTTGGGGGGTGTATGTGTATATACACCCGGTATCAGTAGCTACGGCCCAAAAGTGAGTTGCTGAACCAGTGATTAAACTAGCGTACTCTTGAATGAAATCAGTGAAAACTACTTGACCGCCGCTGATCATGCTGATTTTCGTGGGGTCGCCAGCTCGGCTTGCGTTTCGTGCTTCAAAGACAACATTTTGTTCGTCTAAACTGATATGCGAAACAACGGGCGGGGTGCCTAGCCTTACATTAGAAACGGTGGTTGCTGGGTTAAGTGCCACTGGTGCTAGGTACTCAGTACTGGTTTTTAGTTTTTTGGTATGTGTTTCTTTGTCTTCATCTGATTTGCGTTTAGTGCCTAGAACTAGTCCGGGGATGCCGTGGGGGGGCATTGCATTAGACGGACGATCATAAACCATTGAGGTGGAAAGTTGGGCTGAATTGCGGATGTTATTACTTTGTGCAAAGACTGGTTCAGGATTTGAACCATTAAGCAGCATAGGGGTAACTCTTCGTTTGCCGTCTTTTGTAATTGACGTTTTTTGTTTGGTTTTCTTTTGAACGGGTAAAGTTGTTACCTGTGGTGGTACCTGTGGTGTTACCTGTGTTGGGTCACTTGGCTCCCCACTTAATAGTGGTTTTGGTGGTTGTTGTGATTGTTGTGGTTGTGGTTGTGATTGTGTATGTGAACTAGGGTTCACGTTAGGGTTCGGGTTTGAGTCCACACTTTCTGATTGAGTATTATGATCTACTTTATCAACGGTTTGTTCGATTCCAGAATTTTCGCCAGTTTGACCTCCAATATTTTGACTTTGTTCTTCTATTGACGATGTTGTTGTTGCAGGTTGTTGTTTGGCATTCTCATTTGTGGTTGTGGTTGTGGTTGTTGTTGTGGTTGTTTGGTCAACATTCATTTTTTCAGTTTCCTTAACATCAATTTGCTCAATTCCTTGAGGAATATCCATTAAATCAGTTGCATTCCCGTACTTTTCTAATCTCAAATGCGTGTCTTCAATCGGCATGACTTTACCCAAATCAGTATTCCCAAACGTAATTGCAACAACCGTGCCGTCTAATGATGAGGCGTATAAAGTAAGACCAGTATGTGACCATACGAGATCAGTGATCATCTTTTTAGCGATGTTTTGGACAACAAGGATCGGTCTAGGATTCTCAGTAGACCAAATAGCCACCTTACCGTCTTCACCAGCGGTTGCAACAACACATGCCGGGTTCTCAGACTGGTTAGTGATCAAGTACATTCTTGGAGAAAACGCTGCGACTTCGGTTGTACCCTCATGACCGACTAAACTCACTTGTCTCGTTATATCACTCTGCCATCTTCCACGATCAATAATAGCTACAGTAGGAATAGGTCCATTTGTGGCATTCGGACAAGCGATACATTCACCATCAGGTGACCACGAACATCTTCTGAAGTATGTTGTGATCGGAGAATCCTTAAACGGTGAGCTAATGATCGCTTCAACACTGAAACTAAGTTCAGTAGGACTAGCTCTAGTGTACCGCACAACTCTAGCGGTTCTGTCATCACTACAAGTAACAAAAAACTTGTTAGCTGGATCAAAACATACACCCTTAACGTGACTTTGATGCCAGTCTAACCGTTTAAGTTTCTCAAATGTAGTGCCTGACCAAACAATAATAGCAGAATCAAGACCTACAGAGACGAGCAATTGCCCATCAGGTGACCACGCCAGATCTTGGACATCATTGTCATGTCCAACTAATCGCTTTCGTGGGGTCCAAACTTCAGTTTCTGCAGGCTGATTAGTATTAGACCCAAACTCATTTCTGGGTTGTCTTGAATTATCAAGCTCAGAAATGAGAACAATGCGGTCATCGCTACCACTAGCGATAAACCTCCCATCGGGGGAAAATTTTACGGTGGTCACTGCACCGGTGTGTGCTGCCATGCTAGCTAATAGTTTAGGACCTTCAGTGTCTGGTTCAGAACAGGCTTTGACGGACCATACTTTGACTTTGGAGTCTAAACCGCCAGTTACGAGCTTTTTATTGTCTGGACTCACGTCTACTGAGTAGATTTCAAAGGTTCGGTTCTCGTCTTTATGCGCTAGCCAGCCTGGTCTCACTAGTTTCATGTAATCAAGGTAAAGGATGTGGGTGTGGTGTTGTTTTTATAAATAAATGAAGCACACAGGTGGGAGTATTACCATATATATATAGTGAATATCCAGTAAATAGGGAACGTATGTAGTAATAAGAGTGTATAGTAAGTAATTTTACTAAGTAGTACTAAGTAAATAAAGTAAGTAGTACTAAGAAAATAGACTAAGTAGGTATGTACTATAACTATGCAAAATGGACTAAGAATGTGTTCTCAGAAAGTGTTCGTTAATGCACTGCTATTTTTATTAAAACGCCGAGTGTAAGAATAACTAATGCTAATGTCGTGAAAAATGAAACCCAAATGGGCAGTATACTAACCGGGAACACACCTCTCTGCAGTTTATACTCCACTATAAAGTAGCGTAATGTGCCTAAAGTAAGCATTCCTATACCTGCAGCAACAAATAGCGACCCCACAATCGCACTCATAGTTTTATTGAATGAAGTACTAGCTATATCATGTAACCGAAATAGTTGTGTTAAAGCAACACCAACACTAGCGAATGTCAAACCAGTTCTTAACCAAGCAAGAAACGTCCTTTCATTAGCGAGGTGATCTCGAGCAACTGACTGAGTATTATCTAGTTCTAGCTTGAACATTATGAAATCAGATTGTACAATTATGACTATCAGTATAAGTATAAGTTAAGACTGGTGTATTTAGAAGATCTACAAACAGAATTAAAAGAAAGCAACAGCAACTAATTAATGAAATAAAATGATACGCAGATCTTGATCTCGATCTAATGAACATGTTGATGATTATGGGTATACAATTAAATACGAATTTGTGGATTATTTTATTAAATGTACCCCACCCCCCTTTCACCACATTCTCAAGTTTAAATTAAAAAGTCTTAATTAATCAAATTCTCTTTTATTCTTTCATTTACGCGAATTAGTTATTCGCTTCAATCTTACATATCTTGCACAAGTGATCTATTTATTTACTGTTTTGATATTAAACCACCTTAATGTACGTGAGTGGGTATTTTACGCCTCCCCTCCCCTGAATCACGTAACATTTTAACGCGTTTGTCAGTCGCGTATACACAAAGGGGTGCTTTTGCTTCTTATTAAGTCGCGTCGATTTTTTCGTTCGTTTAGAGTTATTAATCGCCAAAAATAGATCAAGGGTTAGGTGAGCTTGCGTAATATTTACCGTTCGGGTGATGCACCCAGCCACCTAACGCACGGTATGCACTCGAACCGAGTAATTTTTCATCTTGTATGCATAATTACATATTTAAATTACTGAATTGGAAATAGCGACCAGCCACATCATATGGGAATATGATAATCAGGTTTTCTAATTAGGGCAGGGGGTTTCCCCCTTAGCGAGTATATATAATAAGCGTCTCTTCCTCCACAGCTTTTCCGCTATCCGTCATTCGGTCCTAAGACTACCAGATCCTAAAGAGCTTCGTTTATAAAGCGACACATTCTTTTATACCCTCTTTGATACCCATTCTCTTTGATACCCTACCCAACCTAACTATTACCTTCTTTCCCCTTTTTTTTAAAAAACCAAAAAAAAATTAAATCATTCAAAAAAATGCAGTTTACTATGAACTCTTTCGCTCTTTTGGCCTTTTTGGGTCTTACTTCCGCTGCTGATCTCGCCCTTTACTGGGGTCAGAATTCCGCCGGTGTTGGTCAGCAGAGTTTAGGCACTTACTGCCAGAACTCTCCCGGTGATATCTACCTCATCAGTTTTGTAGATGCATTTGGTCTCGGTCACCCCCTTTCCATCAATGTAGCTGGCTACAACGACTACTTCCCTGGAACCACTCTTCTTAACGCACCCTCATTGGGTGAGGACATCAAGATTTGTCAAAGTCTTGGTAAGAAGATCCTTGTCTCCCTTGGTGGTGCTTCCGGCCAGTACGGTTTCGCCGATCAGGCTAATGCCGAGCAGGTTGCAACTGATCTTTGGAACCATGTTGGTGGTGGTTCTAGCGACATTCGTCCCTTTGGTGATGCTAAAGTTGACGGTTTCGACATTGATAGTGAGAACAACATGTACGCCGCTAACTACAAGTACTTCGTTGACAAGTTAAGACAACTTTACGCTACTGATCCTTCTAAACAGTACTATGTTAGTGCTGCTCCTCAGTGTCCTTTCCCTGATGCTAGTGTCGGTGCCTCTCTTAACACTGCTGACTTCGATTTCTTGTTTGTTCAGTTCTATAACAACTACTGTTCTTTGACTGGATCGAACTTCAACTTTGACACTTGGCAGGACTTCGTCACTACTAGTTCTCCTAACAAGAACGCTAAGATCTACGTTGGTCTTCCTGGTTCTTCTACTGCTGCTGGTAGTGGTTACGTCACTGATCCTGCTGTTCTTAAGGCTAAGATGCCTCAATTGGAAAGCTACCCTAACTTTGGTGGTTTCATGGTTTGGGATGCAGCTCAGGCTAACAACAACCAAGTTGGCGGTGTCTCTTATGGTCAGATGTTGAAGAACTTGCTTGGTGATTCTGGATCTGCTTCTCAGGCTCCTCAGACTACTCAGGCTCCTGCTCCAGTTTCTTCTGCCCAGGCTCCCGTTGAAGTCTCTTCTGCCCAGGCTTCCGTTGAAGTCTCTTCTGCTCAGGCTTCCGTTGAAGTCTCTTCTGCTCAGGCTTCCGTTGAAGTCTCTTCTGCTCAGGCTTCCGTTGAAGTCTCTTCTGCTCAGGCTTCCGTTGAAGTCTCTTCTGCTCAGGCTTCCGTTGAAGTCTCTTCTGCTCAAGCTCCTGCTCCTGAAGTCTCTACTGTCCAGGCTCCTGAAGTTTCTACTATCAAGAAAGCTCCTGAAGCTTCTCAAGGTCCCTCTGAAGTCACTGATGTTGCCTCTTCTCAAGTTCAAGCCCAGACTCAGTCTCCTGCATCTGCACCTGCAGTCACTACCTCTGTCTCTTCTAGTAACGGTAACGTTGTTGTTGTCCCCACAACAATCATCGAGTCCGTCGGTCCTAACGAGTACATTGAGAAGATTGAGGACTCTACAACCACTGTTTTCCAAACAGTTACTATTACTGAGACCCACTCTCCAGTATCCCCTGAGGTTGAACAAACTGCTGAAACAGTCACTGAGATTCCTACTTATACTTTCAGTGTAACTGTCTCTGGTACTGGACCTGCACCAACAACTTCTGAAGTTACTGAGGCTGTCGACCCTGAATACGTCACCATCACTGTTGGTTCTGAGGTGGTTATTTATACTACTGAGTATACTACTGAGTGGGTTACTCAATGGGTATAAATTTCCAATTTAACCTAACCAACCAGAAAACAGAAGCATGACCATATTTATTTCCATTCATTTATTCATAACTTAAGTATTAATTCGGTTCAATTTTACCGTTGATGCGTATATGCATTCATATGTGCTTAAGTATATTTCATATCTTAGTTAAGAAACCACTTATGTATAATGTACGTGTACACTAATCACAGAGTAAACTGTGCACGTTCTGACGTACGTTGCGTGAATAGGTAACGTAACTAGTTGTGATCAACCACCGTGTACATAATCATTGGTGTTACCACAAATGTTACCACAATGTAAACAGAATAATAATACATCTATGTGATTAAGTGTATATACATCGTTATTATTCTTGAAAAATGAGTTAAGTACTTCTACTAAATCTGTTATTCTGATTTTTTTGTGTTGGGGCTGTTTGTTTTTTTGTTATGTTTATTTGAATGTAAGAATGTAACCAAAAACCATGCTACGCAACTCCTTAGTTTCTTCATCTTCCTCGAACATAGGCGTCAATCTTTTCTCAATGATTTTTTCAACTTTAAACTTTCGAGATTCAGCCAATTGGAAGAACTCCATATCCTTATAGTAAAGTTTAGGTCTATGAGGACTGAACATAACTAATACTTGTCCGTCCGGTTTCAAAGCCATTTCAGCAGTCTGAACTAACTTCAAATGCTCACTATGATTAAAAATCAAATCGCTCATAATAATCAAATCGAATTTCTCGCCGTTTTGGTGGGGCATATTAAGCAACTCCTCAGGATCATGCCCCCAAATGTACCCAGAAGCTGATAAATTAAGCTCCTTATGAGGGCAGCTATTTTTCAATAACTCAATGTTATGATTGAGATTCTCAATGAGATTAGGATCCGGGTAGTCAGTAACAACAACATTACGCGCAACTAAAGACGCGAGCAACGACGGAATACCAGCAGCAGCTCCTAATTCCAGAACAGTTTTACCTCTGATCCAATCTCTGTGTTCTTCGACCCACTCAGCGGAGACTCTTCCTGCGTTCCATAGAAGATGTCCCCAAAGAGGAGAACGGGCAACAAGTCGTAATGTAAACTCTTGAGGCTCGTCTGCAGGCGGATTAGGACGTTCGTAATTAATGAATGTGGGTGTGGTGTCCTGGACACCGAAATCTGCTGGTTCCTCAAATAAAAGATTTAAATCTTCGCTTTCATGAACCATTTCTCTACGCATTGATGAGTAAAATTTAATGTGCTTTTTGGGTAGGGTCTAATAAGAGAGGTTAAAACTGAAATTTATGTAAAGCCGGAATTTATGTACGTCTAGGGTAGATCTTAATGTATAGAATTTGTAAAGCGAATGAGGGGGAGGGAAGAGATAAGAGTATAAAATAGTGAACAGAGTAAATAAAATGTAATAAAAAACGTGTTTTTATGGACAAATTAAACGGGGGTAATAAATCTCAGTATTTAAATTAAACCTTTATCTACTCAATTCGTGCTTTTTGCAGGGTACTTAGCACGCAATGGCATTTCATCAATACGTGATTACACAGTACGTGATGATTACACACGATGGCAAAAGAAAAAAAAAAATCGCTTACGAAACCACGTACCACCGTTTTTATCAATACATCAATTTCCCCACCTCTTATTCGACGGTTGCTTACATTACGGTTACAAATCGCTTATAAAGAATAAATAAATAAATGAGCTGTCAGCAGCTACCGTTATTGCCAAAGCCAAAGCCACTGTTACAGGTTGCTTATAAACCCGCTGACTATTGCTAGTTGCTGTTTCCTTCTGTTGAACCACCTCACCACATAGTATTACTAACTCACTTACCCCCCTCCACATTAACACTGACACTAATAGTTACACATTCAGCAATGACTTTGTACTACTCAATCACATATGCTGTTCTCATCATCGAGATGTTCATCTTCTTCCTCCTTGTATTCCCCCTTCCTAAATTCATTCATGTGAACTTCGTTAAATTCCTTAGAACTCCGTTTATGACCAAAGTGATCACCTCCCTGAAATTCCTCTTTATCTTCATTTTGGTGCTTTTCATCGACAGTGTAAACAGAGTTTTCAAGACCCCCGAATTAGTAGACACTGCTACTTATACAATGGCTGAACGCAGTGACCAATTGGCCCGTAAGTTCTACAACCAGCGTAATATGTACCTCTGCGGATTCACTCTTTTCCTTTCTTTTATTTTGAACCGTACTTTCATGTTGGTTAAACATAACAGCGATTTACGTACTCAATTAGGTACTTCTTCCAAGGACGAGACTAGTTTGCGTGCTGCTGATTATAAAGAGCGTTTAGAAAGAAAGAAGACCCAGTTTAAGGCTCTTGAACGACAAAGCGAGAATTTACAGAAGGAGTATTACCGCGTTTGTGACGAATTGAACGAGTTAAAGGGTAAAAACCGCAAGGCTGAGTCTAAAAAGGAAGAATAGATCAAAGCAATTAACGCAATACAACGCATATCTAAGCAATATTTCTTTATGTAGTTGATTTATGTTTTGGTTCGAACTGGAAAGTTTCAGGAGCCTTACCTAAAAACATTTCCGTGATCTTGATCCAGTCAGAAGCACGTGAGCTTGCCATTAACCCCTCTAATTCATTTCTCGGTTTCCAAAGCTCAGCACGATCATTGAGTTTAGGAGGCAAGTACTCAAGCACACCAACAGGAACGTACCGTCTAGTGAAACTCAAGAACTCACAAAGGAACCGTCTTGTTTGCTGCACACCGTAGTCATCAGATCCCCAATGCTGTAAACCAAAGTCGACGTACTGTTTATAGTACTCTAATCTTTCATTAGCAGTCTTGTCTAAGTACTGCTTCGCTTCGATTTCTTCGAAAATCCAAGGCTTAACCAATGCTCCTCTAGCAACCATACAGCTGTCAACACCTGTTTGTTCAAGATGGTCATACCAATCTTCGTGGCTGTAAATATCACCATTTCCAATAACTGCAGGTTTTAAATCCACTTCATCACTTTTAGCTTTTACTGCATCAACTACTGCTTTGATATATTTCCAGTCAGCATCCTTGGTGTAACGTTGTTGTCGTGATCTTCCGTGTACTGTGATTGAACCGACTAACTCTTCGTCAACTAATCTATTAACAAGATTGATTGCAGTGGGTTTACTGTCTTTAGTTCCAATTCGCATCTTAATTGTGATTGGAATGTCATTACTGACTGCGTTCATTCCTTTTAAAATCTTCAATGTTTTGCCAGGAGCGTCCATCAATGCTGAACCAGAACCTTGTTTGAAAACAAGATCAATAGGACATCCACAGTTCAAATTAATTTCATTGACATTAGGAGCGAATTTAGCAATCAATTGAGTGGCTTTTGTGGCCATGTACGGTTTGTTACTCGCCAATTGAGCTCCAAATGAAGATCTTTCTGATTCATGCATACGCACTAACGCCCATTCACTTTTAGAACCTTGAACAATTCCTTGACTAAGCGCCATTTCACCGTATGTGTAATCAGCTCCCAACGTCTTCATAAGCCGGCGGTAGGGAAGATTACCTACAGTAGTTAACGGACTAAGAATCTTGGCATTCTTTAAATGCAAACGAGTTTTCTCACTGGGTTTTAATCTGCCTTCGAAAAAGCTGGCATTATACTCTTTGCGTTCGTCAATAGTGAGCTCTGATTTAGCTTCTTTGTTCCACTGCTCGTCTAATTGGGACATTTTGTTAATGACTTTTTCAGTGTCTGAAAGGTCAATTGCACGTTTGCTGATTTGCATGATTTCAGCATGAGTTAAAACGTTCAAATCTTGTTCTTTGTCAGGATTTTGAGGGCATTGGGGGGGGTGTGATTTGTACCATCTGCATTTAAGGCCGTTAGGACAACAACCAATTTTAGAGTATACTGGACAGGGACCTTCTAAATCTGCAGGTTTGCTGTCTAAATATTTCTGAATATCATGTTCAAATTTACATTTTTCACCATGAGGGCATTCTTGTTTACGCAGAACTTGAGGACAAAGTCTGATTTCCTCGTGTTTCTGTTTGTTGTCTCTGTTTTTATTAGCTCCGCGTTTAGGTTTGGGTTTCTCTGTTTCTCTAGTTGCTTCTTCAAAATCTTCGAATTCAGGTTCAATTTTACCTTCAATTCTGAATTCTGGTTTGATACTGGCTATACCTTTAGTTCTTTCTTCGGTTCTTACTTTTTTAGTTGCTGGTTCCATACTTTATCGATATTAAACAGAGAGTATGTTCTGCAAAATTACTAAAAAAAAAGGTGGTTGGGTGACACTTCTTTAGTGAAATTTTCAACGTGAAATTTAGTTACGTGATATGGTAGAGGTGCATAAGTTACGTGGTACTGTCAGCATGCATA
Organism: Starmerella lactis-condensi; assembly: GCA_030568935.1. Lineage (NCBI taxonomy): Eukaryota > Fungi > Ascomycota > Dipodascomycetes > Dipodascales > Trichomonascaceae > Starmerella > Starmerella lactis-condensi. Next base: position 151,858 of record JAJMJH010000005.1, read on the forward strand.
AATTACATGATACGGTTTCATTATGTATGTTTACTTATAGGCCCATTCTATTCTAGTTCCAAACTCAGGTTCACCTCGTCTTTTCAAATCAAACGTTTCGTCAAACCAATCAATTAATTCATAAGTTGTTGTATTTTGTACAATTGCCCGTCTTAAGTCTCCCCTGCCCTTAAACATTTCTACAAAATGGTGTAGTATTAACTGGAAAGGCATACCCTCAGTCATTATATGATCCCATAAGATCTCAATAGCAGCAAAAGGACAAGTTTCAAATTGTGGACAAAACACCCCCGGGTTGCTTAGAATACCCCTTGCAGACATAATCCCGTCTACATTTGCATCCTCAACGTATTTATTGATTTGTTTATACGCTTTGAAGTCTCCATTAGCAATCACAGGTACATTAACCGCATCTTTGATTAGCTTTATAGCTTCTAAGTTCACAGGAACATTTCCGCTTCTATCATTTTTTCTTCTTCCGTGTACACAAATGCTATCACAGCCGCTTTTCTCGATGATTTTAACAAATTTCAAGGTTGTGTTCATGTCTGTATGAATACGAATCTTAACTTCAACAAAGAATTGAGGGCCTAGCTCTTTTTTAACGGCTTTTACCATTGAGTAGACTAAGTACGGATTAGACATCAATGCAGCACCAACACCCTCTCGGCACTGTTCGGGTATAGGACACCCGCAATTGAGTCCAATACCATCACAATATGGTTCGACCATTTTACTAGCACGTACTAAATCTAGGGGGTTATTAGCACCAAACTGGATGATTAGAGGGTGATCAGTATTTGAGGATGTGAAATCACTGAGTCTTGCTGTTTCATTTCGAACAAATTCACGAGCAAGGATCATGGGGGTATATACTATAACTGCTTGTGTGGGGTTGAATTTAGAGCATAGTTCACGTACTGTTTCTCTAAATGGGAGTTTTGAGTAACGGACCATAGGTCCTGCTATAAGCACTGGCATAGAGACAGGCTGTTTTTCTTTGAATATTTTTTGGATCATACGGGAGTGGATGTTACTGAATGCTGCACGAATACTGCACGAATACTACGTGAGATTTGAGGAAACAGCAAACTGAAAATTTAACAAAATAGTGAAAATATCAGGTTAGCGCCTATATATTTCTGGATAAAGTAGTATATATATAGATCTATATATAATTGCGGATTACTAATATAGTAAACCCACACAATAGTATAGTAAATACAGAATAATACTAATAGTGTTAGGATCAGTGTAACTATGACTTAAAAAAAAGTTTTGCAGTATAACTGCTGGTCATGACGGCAAGTCCTCAAAACGAGGCCAAGTTACTCCGTTCGACTAATTGGAAATTATCATCATCTCCTACTTACTCTTCTGAAATAAAGCACGTAGCTTTTTCTTTTTCTTTTTCTTTTCACAAAGCGATTACTTAATTTTTCGGATTGTGTTTTTAAATAATTTATAAACCGTATGTCGTAACCATAAGTGGAACTAAACAAAATTTAACACACAAAAAATCTTCATTTATAGAATATGTCAATACTTCATTTTAATATTTAAATAACAATAAATAAACCTAAACGATTAATCGGCTTATCGGATCTAATCTTTACTCTCAATGTAGAACAGCACGGCCATATCTAAGATGACTCTTCCTGACTCATCTTCATCTTCATGTCAAAGATTCTGCAACTGGTTAAAACCCCCTTAACTAGGGCCTTTGGCACTCGTTCTATCTCAGATATTGCCACATTGACCATTAGAAATGGTCCTACTTTCCACGGTAAATCTTTTGGCGCAAACACGAACGTTAGCGGAGAAGCCGTTTTCACTACCGGAATGGTCGGTTACCCAGAAAGCATGACCGATCCTAGTTACCGCGGTCAAATTCTAGTGTTCACACAGCCCTTGATCGGAAATTACGGTGTTCCTAGTGGCAAAGCTCGCGATGAGCTGGGACTCCTTAAGTATTTCGAGTCTCCTCATATTCAGTGCAAGGGTATTGTGGTGTCTAATGCTGCAATGGAGTACAGTCATTGGACTGCGGTTGAGTCTCTTTCTTCTTGGTGTAAGAGAGAAGGTGTTGCTGCAATTACTGATGTAGACACTAGAGCACTTGTTCAATTTTTGAGAGAGCGTGGATCAAGTTTGTCTAGACTTACTGTGGGTGAAGAGTACGATGAGGAGCAGGATGCTGCTTTCGAGGATCCCGAGGCTGTGAATTTGGTGCATAAGGTAAGCACTAAAGCTCCGTTCCATGTCCCAAGCCCACAGGCTAAGTACCACGTTGCTGTGATTGACTGCGGATGCAAGGAGAATATCATGAGATCGCTTGTTACTAGAGGTTGTAATATTACTGTTTTTCCTTACGACTACCCTATTCAGAAGGTAGCCCATCATTTCGACGGTGTGTTCTTAAGTAATGGTCCTGGTGATCCCACCCACTGCTCTGCAACTGTGCAGAACTTGAGAGAATTAATGGACAGTTATAAGGGACCGATCTTCGGTATCTGTTTGGGTCACCAATTACTAGCGTTGAGTGTCGGTGCCAAGACTGTTAAACTGAAATACGGTAACCGTGCCCACAATATCCCTGCTTTGGACTTACAAACTGGGTTATGTCATATTACCTCCCAAAACCACGGTTACGCTGTGGATGCTAATACTTTACCTAAAGACTGGAAGCCTTACTTCATCAATTTGAACGACCAGTCTAATGAGGGTATGTACCATGTGTCCAGACCTATTTTCAGCACTCAATTCCACCCTGAGGCTAAGGGTGGTCCTTTGGACAGTGCTTACTTGTTCGACAACTTCGTCGATTTAGTTACTAAGTATAAACAGGAGAAGCAGTCATTGGGTATCAAGGACGAGCCTGTGAATAAGCTGTTTTTGGACGTGGTTGGTAACGAGCGTGTTGGTGTTGCTCCTAACCCTCAATCTTAAACTACTCAGATAAAAAAGGTGAAGAAAAAGAGAAAGGAACCTACAGATATCTACATATAAACTTAATACACTAATGAGAAAAATGAATAACTGCGTACATCTTGTCGGAGTTGGGCAAGATGAAAGGTCACACAACTCCCACTGAGTAGTGCCCTAGGACTAGGCAAGGATCGAAAACTGATTATATAATCACGTATATTCTTGTAATAAGGGAAATATCAGGTGTAAGTTAACACATCTGAACGTTCAGGTAATCGAAATGTGGTGCATTGTTATGTAATCACAAGTTTCGGTGGTCTGAGGGATTACACAAAAATGTATCTACAATTATCAAATAATGTACAGTCAACACAAATAAGTAATGCTTGTTATAAAAATTTACTTAGTTTAATCGAAAAGACCCATGCCCATATCGCCATCAGACTCCTCCTCCTCTTCAGCAGGAGCAGCCTCCTCAGCGGCGGCAGCAGAACCACCAGCAGCAGCGGCAGGAGCAGCAGAAGCGTAAGCCTCAGGGTTGGCAATACGGTCCTTGATAGCCTCAGAGCCCTCGAAGGTGTAGTCAGTGGCAATAGAAACAGCAAGAACGTTCTTGTAGTTGTTGATAAGCCAGTGAGAAACAGCAGGAAGGGTGGGGATGTTGGTAGCCAAGGAGACAGTAGCGATCTTGCTGACAGCAGCAGAGAACTCGCCAATGAGCTCCTCGTCAGTGATATCGAGGATAGCAGAGGAGAAGACCTGGCCATCATCGAAGACTTGCTCAACACTCAAACCGTAGGTGAAGGGAGAGATGTTCAACATGTTAAGAAGGGTAGCCTCGGAGGGACCGACACGGTCACCAGCGGTAACGACCTGGACATCGCTAACGATCTCGATGGTACCACGGGTGATCTTGGTGGGGACACCAAGAGCCTGGAAGAAAGAGGTCTTACCGGGCTCCATACCAGTGTTACCAGCGGGGATGTAGACATCAGCAGGAGAGTAAGCACCAGCACGTGCAGGAGCAAGGACACGGTTGGAGAGGAGAACCTCACGAACCTCCTTAAGGTCACTGTTAGTGAAAACAAAACCAATGTTACCCTTGACGTAGGGGAGAAGACGGTCAAGCTCAGGCATCTCAGCAACGAAGTTACGGAAAGCACGACGGACCATAGTGTTCTTACCCATAAGGATAGTAGCACGGCCACGGAGCTCACGACGGACCTCGTGGAGCTGCTGAGAGCTGACATTGTCGACACCGACAATGAAAAGAGACTTGTTGGAAGTCAAAAGCTCCTTCAGCTTAACAACGTATTCAGATTTCTTAGCAATAGAAAGGCCTCCCATTTCAACTCAGATTATGTTTGATAGGATGTTTAAAGGCGTGTTGTGTAACAAAACAAAACGGTGATTTCCTTACAAAGAGCTCCAGGGGGGGGGGGAGCAGGGCAGGGGGAACCACTGGGAGTTTTTCAACCTAACCCTAATACTACGTGAAATTTTTCAATAACTTAGTAACCTGGATATTATGCCCTAATGCGTTATGTAATATATGTGGGTCATTGAGTATCTTAATCTTCGTTCATGCAACCACCGCCAATATCTATATCTATATACTTGTATGTATAAAAGTTCTGAAATCCATTAAAAGTGAAAGAATTATAATATTAATCGTTACTTGAAAAATTAAATTAAATACTCAATAAAGTGTAATGTTTGTTATCGATGAAATGATTAGAGAATGAAGAGTAATGCAAATGCCACTAAGAAAAGCGATAACCTCAATTGAGGAGCGCCATTGACAAACTCAGGAGCAGAGCCAAATGAATTAGTGCTCAATTGAATGCCAGGAACACTTTGATGAGACTGAGACTGAGTTTGTGTAAAAATAGTGTTTGTGGGTGCTAATGGTTGGGTCTCAGTAGTCACGGATGGTAACGAGTTAACGCTACTGGACGATTGTTCTGATTCCTGGACATTAGCTGATGATAATGCCACTTGTGACTCTTTACACTCAGTAGTCGTTTCAATGGCCTCTACGGTAGTAGTCTCAACAGACTGTCTGCTTTCGGTTTCGCATACTTCGCAAATGGTTGTAGCGTAAGTAACTGTTTCAGTAGTTTCACCGTGGCTGATAGTCTTGGTGACATACGAAACAGTTGATGAAGACGAATCAGAGACTGCAGGCTGAGAAGAGGAAGTTGAATCGAAGACAACAATCGCACTAGAAGATGGGATCACAACTGGGGAAGTGGAAGTGAATACTTGAGGATTGAAAGGCACAGATTCGACAGGGGAGAGTGTCGTGATGTTGTCACAATCACAGGAAGAAACAACCTCGGTTTCAGTAATTGTAACTTCACTCGATGATGGAGTAACAGACGGGACACTCTCAGAAACTTGAGAAGATTCAGAAACAGGCTCAGTCGGACAAGGAGAGTGGATCTCAACAATAACGTAAGGTGTGTTGGACACGCTAGTAGTTATAGTAGTGGTAGTAGGCTCAGTGTTGTTACCACTGGGCACACAGTATCCAGTCTCGAAGGATACGATCGGTTCTGTTGTAGTTCCTCCATCGGTAGTGCATGGCACACGAACGTTTACAACTTCAACAGGTGTGTTGTTTTCAACAATGTGCTGGGTTTGTGTTGTGTTGGAGCCATTGATACCGCATGATGTCTCAGTTCTGGTTGATGTGCAAGGAGTTTGAACGTAGACAATGTCTACAGGTGTGTTATTTTCAACAGTAGAAGATGTTGATGACAATGTTTCAGTTCCACTAGGTGCGCAGACAGTACTAGAACGGGTGTTTGTGCAAGGAGTCAAGACACTAACAACTTCAACAAAGGTTTCCTGTTCAACAGTAGAGACAGTGGAAGTGATCGCATCAGTACCACTAGGAGCACAAGCAGACTCAATTCTGGTAGAAGTACAAGGAGTCTGGATGTGGACCATTTCAACTAAAGTCTCGTTCTCAGTAACAGTCTCAGTCTTGGTAAGAGTCTCGGTTCCCTGAGGAGCACACTCAGTCGATGTTGAAGTTGCGCTAGGGCAAGGAGTGTGTACCTCAATAAGGTCAATTAAGGTGTTGTCGGAAGTAACTGTCTTTGTACTAGAATAGGTTTCAAGGCCTCCAGTGGCACAAAGAGTGGTGAAGGTTGTACCAGGACAGGGGGTCAATGTCTCAACAACCTCGACAGGAGTGTTATTCTCTGTAGTTGATCTGGTAACTGTAGATGTCTCAACACCGGAAGCGGCACAACCAGTAGTGCTTCTTGTGGAAGTGCAAGGAGTCTTAATATCAACGATCTCAACGGGGGTTCCATTCTCGACAGTAGTTGTAGTGTCCCTTAAAACTTCAGTACCAGACGGAGCACACTCGGTGATTGAACGGGTGGACGTGCACGGTGTCTGAGTGATTACAATCTCAACAGGAGTATTGTTTTCAGTAACAGAGGAAGTGACAGTCGACGTCTCAGTACCAGAAGGTGCACAAGCATCTGTGTAACGGGTAGCAGTGCATGGAGTTTCAACGACAACTACCTCAACGGGTGTGTTATTCTCAGTAGTCGCAGAAGAAGTGGTAAGTGTCTCTGTTCCAGAAGCAGCACAGGCAGTGGTGGTCCGAGTGGAGGTGCAGGGGGTCTGAATAACGACAACATCAACAGGTGTATTCTCTTCAGTGGTTCCATAGCTTGTAGTGAAATTGTCAGTACCAGAAGGAGCACAACCAGATGTAGTAGTACGAGTTGTAGTACAAGGAGTCTGAAGAACAACAACTTCAACAGGAGTATTGTTCTCAACAGTATCAGAAGTAGTGGTCAAGGTTTGAGTACCAGAAGCAGCGCATTCAGTAGTAGTTCTTGAGGACGTACAAGGAGTTTCAACAATAACGAGTTCTACAGGAGTGCTGTTCTCAGTAGTTTGCTGAGTGGAAGACATTGTTTCAGTACCAGTAGCAGCGCACACTGTAGTAGTTCTCGAGGAAGTACAAGGGGTCTGAATCTGTACAACCTCAACTGGAGTGTTGTTCTCAGTAGTGTCAACAGTAGACGTTAAAGTCTCGACACCACTGGGGGCACAAACAGTAGTAGTACGACTGGTAGTACAGGGAGATTGATAGACAATCAACTGAACAGGAGTCTCATTCTCAGTTCTATCGAAAGTAGAGGTCAACACATCAGTTCCAGTAGCAGCACACTCAGTTGTAGTACGGGTAGAGACACAAGGAGTTTGGATCATAATGATATGCACCGGGGTGTTAAACTCAGTGTTAGTTGAAGTTGAAGTCAAAGTTTCGGTACCACTGGGAGCACAAACAGTAGTGGTTCTATCGGAAGTACAAGGGGTCTGAACTTGAACAACTTCAACAGGGGTCTCGTTTTCGGTTGTCTCAATGGTACTAGTAACAGTTTCCAAGCCAGAAGCAGCACACTCGGTAGTGGTTCTTGTAGAAGTGCAAGGAGTCTTGATATGAACAACCTCAACAGGGGTCTCATTGGAAACAATTTGCTCGGTAGAAGTTTGAGTGTCAAGACCAGCAGTGGCGCATTCAGTGGTAGTACTAGTAGAAGTGCAAGGAGTCTGGATGTGAACGATCTCAACCGGTGTGTTGTTAGAAACGGTTTCCTCAGTTGAACTCAAAGTCTCAGTACCCTGAACAGCACACTCGGTAGTACTAGTTGTGGAAGTGCAAGGTGACTGGATATGAACGATCTCAACGGGTGTATTGCTAGAGATGATCTCTTCAGTAGAAGTTTGGGTTTCAGTGCCTCCATTAGCGCACTCAGTAGTAGTGGTAGTCGAGGTACAAGGTGTCTGAACATGAACGATCTCAACCGGAGTGTTATCAGAAACGGTCTCCTCAGTCGAGGTTTGAGTCTCAGTGCCGTCGGCAGCACATTCCGTAGTGGTTGTAGAACTAGTACAAGGTGTCTGGATGTGAACAATTTCGACAGGAGTGTTATCAGAAACAATTTCCTCAGTAGAAGACAAAGTCTCGGTACCCTGGGCGGCACACTCAGTAGTACTAGTTGTAGAAGTGCAAGGAGTCTGGATGTGAACAATCTCAACTGGAGTGTTGTCAGATACGGTCTCCTCGGTAGAACTCAAAGTTTCAGTACCCTGAGCTGCACACTCAGTGGTAGTTGTAGAAGAAGTACAAGGGGTCTGGATGTGGACAATCTCGACTGGGGTGTTGTCAGATACGGTCTCCTCGGTAGAACTCAAAGTTTCAGTACCCTGAGCTGCACACTCAGTGGTAGTTGTAGAAGAAGTACAAGGGGTCTGGATGTGGACAATCTCGACTGGGGTGTTGTCAGATACGGTCTCCTCAGTAGATGTTTGGGTTTCAGTTCCCTCAGCAGCACATTCAGTAGCAGAAACTGTTGAGGTACAAGGAGTGTGAACCTGGATGATCTCAACTGGAGTGTTATCAGAAACAGTCTCAATGGTACTAGAAAGAGTCTCGGTTCCACTTGGAGCACAAAAAGTAGTAGTAGTACTTGAAGTGCAAGGAGTCTGGATCATAACAATGTGAACAGGAGTGTCGAATTCTTCATTTGTTGAAGTTGAAGTCAGAGTTTCAGTTCCACTTGGGGCACAAACTGTAGTTGTTCTGTCGGAAGCACAAGGAGTCTGAATAAGAACGAGCTCGACTGGAGTGTTGTTCTCAGTAGTCTCAACAGTACTAGTAACAGTCTCCAAACCAGAAGCAGCACACTCAGTGGTAGTTCTAGTTGAGGTACAAGGGTTCTGGAAATGAATGATCTCAACCGGAGTCTCATTAGAAACCAATCTCTCGGTAGATGTCTGAGGCTCAGTACCATCTGTAGCACATTCAGTGGTACTAGTTGTAGAAGTACAAGGGGTCTGGATGTGTACAATCTCGACTGGAGTGTTATCAGAGACTGTCTGCTCAGTGGAAGACAAAGTTTCAGTACCCTGAGCAGCACACTCAGTTGTACTAGTGGTAGATGTACAAGGAGTCTGGATGTGGACTATCTCAACCGGGGTGTTGTTGGAAACAGTTTCCTCAGTAGAAGACAAAGTCTCAGTACCCTGGGCAGCACATTCGGTAGTGGTTCTAGAACTAGTACAAGGGGTTTGGACATGAACGATCTCTACAGGGGTATTATCAGAAACTGTTTCCTCCGTGGAAGTCAATGTCTCGGTACCCTGAGGAGCACACTCGGTGGTCGTACTGCTAGAAGTGCAAGGAGTTTGAACATGTACGATCTCTACAGGGGTATTATTAGAAACTGTTTCCTCCGTGGAAGTCAATGTCTCGGTACCCTGAGGAGCACACTCGGTGGTCGTACTGCTAGAAGTGCAAGGAGTTTGAACATGTACGATCTCTACAGGGGTATTATTTGAAACTGTCTCTTCAGTAGATGTCTGAGTTTCAGTTCCACCGTTTGCACACTCGGTAGTAGTCGTAGTTGATGTACAAGGAGTCTGAACATGAACAATTTCAACTGGAGTCTCATTAGATACAGTCTCTTCAGTAGAAGTCTGAGTATCAAGACCACCAGTGGCACACACAGTCGTAGTAGTAGTAGAAGTACAAGGGTTCTGAATCACAACTACTTGAACGGGAGTACTGTTTTCAGTAGTGTCAGAAGTACTAGTCAATGTCTCGGTACCAGAAGCCGCACATTCAGTTGTGGTTCTGGTGGAAGTACAGGGGGTCTGGATATGGATGTACTCGTAAACCGTACTTTCAGATTCGGTTGTAGAAGTACTCGTTAATGTCTCGACACCTTCAGTAGCGCATTCGGAAACTGTAGAGGTGACTGTGGGGTATTTACCGCTGTATGTGGGACGGTCAGAGCCTTCAATTTGGCCCTCTTCCTGTCCTGAATATTCCGCAGCAGTTGACCAATGAAGAGTCGTAGGACCAGTGATAGTGAATACTTGACCTCGCCATGTAGTGATAATCGTGGTACGTGGACGGGCCTCTACCACAGAGGTCGTCAGCAATAGTAGTAATAAAGTGACCGGATTCAGAATCATCAGTCAGTTTACAATTAGTGTTCGTTTTTTTATTGTAGTTTTAGTTGCCCGATCGGCTAGCTATTTCCTTATATAGGTTTTTTTCGCTCATGCAAGATGAATGATCAGAACGAGGATTAGGAGTACGAATACCCTTACCCATGTGGAAAGACATGCGTAGTTACCTCTTTGGGAAATTGTTTATAGGGGGGTTATATATGTGTAATTTTCTGGTTCACTCATTTAGAGTGCTTGGAGAACAAATTTTGAGATTTCATAATGCTCTTTGTCGAACATTTGTTGATTTGGTTTACTTTTTTTCCGGCTTGCAGAGGTCAAGTGGTGGTTTGGACTGTCGTTGTTCGGAGTCCTAAATGTGGAAGGACATTAGAAAACAATGTTAGTAATCTGAAACATTCGGAAGAACACATAAAATAAACCACTTCTTTTCTCGGAAAAAAAGCGAAAATAAAGATATTTGCTGAGATCCATTGGATAATATGAAATATATACTCATAATTAATAGGTCTATTAGTGTTTCGAGGTTATTTCCAATGATATAGCATTCTATAACTGTAGGGGGTAATTCGCTGCGCTATAAATGAATCATTATCAGTGCATGAACATTATGCATGACGTGCATACGCACTGAATTCTCTTCGTTTCCTGCGATTCGGCAAAATCGCAAATCGGTTGCGGCCCCGAAGTTGCCACAAGTGGAAATAAATAGTATTGAGATATTTAAGAAAAATAAAATAAAATAAATACACGGAAGCTATGAAATCATATTAAAAGAGGGGATAGTTTATGAAAGCCGCGGTTGTACAAAGTTACCCTGGTCGGCGAAATCTATGCTTTTGTAATGTCACCTGTGCATAAATGATGCCTGATGTTTTGATCGTGACTGATCTGTGATGGAAAAAAAAAAGGGTAAAAAAAACAACTAAAAAAAGTAAACACTAAATTAACAGATTGAATGTCAATTGATCGATCATAATAAAAAATATAATGAATTAAATTCAAATATACATAGATAATACATGCGTTTTGTGGGCCTGTTAAAGATATCTCAAAGATCCTCAAGGTCCTATTACAAACGGCTAATACGCAACCTCAAACCCTCAAAGCCGCTTCGAACTTAAGAATAAAACAGCAATAGGGTATATTTCCACATACCGCAACAAACCTACCTCTTTTAATAGTAATCACATATTCCTAGCACGTATGACTATTCATTGTTATGATAGCCATTATTAGCGAAAAATCCCTATGCACACATTGATCTCGGCTGAGTCTAATTAACACCGAGAATACACATAATTACCGACACCATATAGAAGCTTAAACACGAAAGCAAATAAACAAATAAACTATTAATACACGAATTCAATAAACAAAGCACAAATTCAATAAAGTGTTTAGATGTCTACAAAATCGATCCTAAACTAATAAAAAATTATGCAGCTATAAAAAAATTACTGATGTGAAAACCAATCCTTCTCCGAACTATTTATTACTGAACGTATATTCCTTGATCTTGTATCACACAAAAATCAAAAAAAAGGTTCGCAAAGACGAATCAGGAAACGTAATCAGCCAGTTATTTATTGGTTAGAAGGAGAAGGGTTGCATCTGCGCTTGCCGTTAATCAAAGTAACGTTAACGAAACGGCGGTTGTACTGGTTGCGCTTCTTAGCACGGCCAGTAAGAGGCTTAGTCTTATCCTCAGATTTAGGGACCTTAGGGGTCTTAGCGCGCACACGACCGGCGTTTGTCAAACTTCCGTGGACTTTTCCCATTGTATAGTTTCTGTGTGAACGTGGTATTGGGTACAGGTATCCAATTAGTGATAAGTGGCGTGGTGAAAATTTTGAGTTTGGGATTAGTCACTTGATAGCAACTTAGGGCTTCTTATGTAATATAACGGAAATCTTAGAATCGAATGTGCTACCTAATAAGAATAGCAATAGCAGTAAGTGGTCAGTAAGTGGTCTGCGTTAATGGATACCCATAATACCTTAAATTAGTAAACAGACCGATGGGATAAGATAAGTATGAATAAATCATTAACTGCAGAGATGCACTTCTCCGTTTTTTTGATATATTTCTTTTATAAATAAGTACATATCCACGTTATTTTTATAATTTTTCATACTCGATTCTGCCCTCCAATTTCTTAGTTTCAGCAACTTTCCTAACAGCTTTCATCATATCATTTTGAATGATATAGTCACGATCATTACGAATTGCAAAGAAGCCAGCTTCTGTAATAACATTTCGTAAATCAGCACCATTGAACCCATCAGACATCTTCACTAAAGCTTCAAAATCGAATTCGCCCCTCTTGCTGATCTTTTCAGAATGAATTTTCAAAATAGACAAACGGCCAACCTCATTCGGTAACGGAATTTCGATCTTCCTATCTAAACGACCAGGTCTGAGCAATGCAGGATCAAGAGTATCAGGACGGTTAGTGGCCATGATAACCTTAGTTTGACCAAGATAATCGAAACCATCCATTTGGTTAAGCAATTCCATTAAGGTACGCTGGATTTCACGGTCAGCAGATGTTCCCTCACTGAAACGACGGCCACCAATGGCATCAATTTCATCCATGAATATAATACAAGGTTCATGCTCCTTGGCGTAGCTAAACATTTCTCTGATCATGCGGGCTGATTCACCAATGTACTTATCAACAATTCCTGATGCAGGACTGAAAATAAAGTTGGCACCAATCTGAGCAGCAACTGCTTTAGCAAGCAGTGTTTTACCTGTTCCTGGAGGGCCGTAAAGCAACACACCTTTAGGAGGTTTGATACCTACACGCATGAAAAGTTCCGGGTTTTTAAGAGGCAACTCGATGACTTCTCTGAGCTCACGAATCTGCTCACTAAGACCACCAACGCCGGAGAAGCTCATGTCTCCAGGATCTAATGTGGTCATATTATAAACAAGAGGGTCAACCTCACGAGGAAGAACACGCATAACCGTGAGTGTGGTAATATCTAATGCAACACGGACACCTTGCTTCAGTTTCTCTACGGGGATAGAATTACGGAACCCTACCACATAACGAGGGCCATTTGAAGCTTTAACGATCAATCGTTCGTCATCCAGGACTTTTAAGACTTCGCCAATTATTTGACCAACAGACTGGATTGCTTTAATGTCGTTTTCTGATTTGTCAAAGGCAGCATTAAGTTTCTTGAGGTCTTGTCTAATACGCTTCAGTTTACCACTCATTTCATGGTGTTCACGCAGCTTCTTAGTGAACTCTTCAAGGGCTGCTTGATGTTCAGGATCTTGGGGAGTGTTGTCATTATTATTGGGGCCGGAATCGGCTTCTAATGCAGCTAACAGGGGATCTGTGGATTCAGACATTCGTGGCAATACAAATGAAATGCGATGTGTACCTAATTATGAAAGCGATATGTTAGTAATGGCGAGCGATATTTTGATTATGTAATTCTATAGTTATGGTGGCAAAGAGTTGGAGGAAGGGGGGGATGGCCACACGAATAAATTTGAACGCACATACGTAAATGTATAGATATATAATACCGATAAAGAAATATATGGAACTTCGTTCAGTTTAGACACAACTGCTAAACGTTACATAGGAAAGCTATTAAAACAGTATTGACGTATATACATCTAGATCTTTGCGATCCAGATCTCAGGAACTGAGTGACAGCAGAAGGTTCCAATATCATCGATCAAAATACAATTACATTAAAATATTATGAAAACGTTACACATCTAAAAGAACACAGGATATCAAAATATTACATTAACACACTACAGGTGCTTTTAACCCACAATGTATACTATATAAGATTTTTTGTTGTGGGCATAAGTCCCATGAAGGTAATGCTACGGTCAAATGAGAATGCACTCTTAAAGAAGAAGAGCAGCAACGGCAGCAACACCGGCGACAGCACCGACCTTACCAGCGGCGGCACCGTTGTTGATACCGGGGGCAGTAGTGTTCTGGGCAGAAGCGGTAGGAGCAATGACCTGGGAGCGGGTAGAAGAGGTCTCCTCACAACCACAGTCCTCGATGGTGAGGGTAGTGGCCTCAGTGACAGTGTAAGTGCTGTTCTGGTAAGTGAAAGTAGTGGGCTCAGGGCAGTAGGTAGTGTAGTAAGTGGTGTTAACGGTCTGAGTAGCGTTGTAGGCGGCAGCACCAGAGACAAGAGCAGCAATGAAGGCAGACATTATTAGAATATTAGTGGGGTGAGAGAAGACAAGTTGGGGGGAGGGCCCCTTTTTATATCAAGATCGTGATATTAGGGTTTAATTGATCGTGCTCCTGATTGGAATGTTAGGGTAGGGTTATTATGCATGTTGAGCTTAGGGTTAGTGGCAATTCGAACTCAATCTAACACGATTTCACGCAAATATGGTCGTGATACTGCTTGAGTACACTTGATATACCCGTTAATTTGTGAAATGCTCGTTTTTGCTGGTTCCTCTCACTTCGAATAGCCGCTATCGCTAGTTATCTGTATGATGACCGATATTTCTTTTTTTTTTACTACTACCTGAAACCCTAGAAAAAAAAACACGGGATTAGTCAAACGCAACCTGCATAAGACTTTAATGAGTTCTACGCCCTTACCCATATGTGGCATTGATGTTTTTTGTTAAATTCTTCTAGGTATTTTTGTAACTGGGATCGTTGTAATTTATGTTTAGTTATGAGAAAGCCGATAGATTTGGTTCCGGATTTGTTTCATTCCGAAAATATGATGTTCAGAATTGATTTTTTTTTTGTTTACATGATCTATTTTTAGGTCGGTTAGTTGAACCCGTAAGTCAAAATATGCATGTCTTAGTAATATAGAAACGTTAAGATCGTTTGTTTTTTTTTCCCAAAAAAAATTTTACGCACATGGGAAGCTGATGCATGTAAAAATAGTGGGTAAACGAATACGTAGCGAGTGTTCAAATTCTTCTAACTAGATAAGTTAATTTTAGTGCTTATATCAATATATCGATAGTTCTTTTCGATAAGTTTAATTCATTAGCTCTCTCCCTTGACAGTTCTGTGAGTTGTTAGTTTGATGGTTTAGGTTGCTCTTTTCCCACAAAGATACCCGAAACGGAAATACGGGTTAGCCATAAAATAACTTCTCCGTGCGCTCTATGAATTAACAGAATTAACGATTTAAATGAACTGCTTTAAATTAAATAGAATTAGACACTAGTAGCCAATGTATTGAAAATGCGCGTTCTACATTTCTTTCACCTTTTCCATACCAGTCCTTACGACTTTAGAACTCAATTATTGATTCTATATAAGAACTATCTGTTATTACATTTAGTTGTTTCTTCAAATCCCAAGTTTCAATCTTTCCAAATAAACTTGTTTACATCTGCTGCTCTCGTTGACAGCTACTCAATGTGGTACCGCTATACCTCCTGCATAAGAATACAAAAATATGTCAAACGTTTAAACTACCCCACAATGTATCAGTTGAAGATAAAGTATTTCATTATAGCCAGTGTTTTCGAAAAGAATTTAAAATCTGGTTCAATCTTTCATATCTGTACTTGGAATCGAGATACGTTTGATCTCATATAGTGCTGGATTACACTACAGAGTTCACAATTAAGAGCATAACGTAATTAGTATGTGTGCCATAAGGTTGTACACATATATACTACACCGTTAGTGCTTTTTGACAAGAAACTCCACAGCTTTGTTCTCTTTAGTGTCTGAGGATATTATAGCAATATGTATATTAAATAGCTCTTCTATTTCAATAGTATTGATTCTCCGACTTCCAAACATTTTGGGGTGGTTTTAGTTATGCTAGTTATTTACATCCCATATTGACAATGTGGTTCCGGTCATCTAAGCTTAAAGAGTATTGCAAAAAGATTCGATCTATAAGTTTTGAAATATCCATTATTTAACAACTATAAAATTTCCATTTAACTATAACCAAAATCAAACAACCATTGTAACCTTCAAATTCACGAAATTATTGTTATGTTTAAGACATATGTATATCAATCCACAAACTTCGTTTCACTATAGTTAGGGTTGCATATACAATACAATATTAAATCCACTTGGAAATAATATGCATCCACAAACGCAAGGTTAGAGCACCAACAATTCCGATACTGTGGATCTAATCTCGGCACTAGCTACAAATCATACTAACTTCAAACTATAGCTAAGACCCCCCACAGAGCCGAACACATGAAAATTTAGCAACCTTTCTCACTAGTTTACTATAATAATGATTTATTTTCTAGCTATCAAAAGTAAATGAATCGTGGAATGTAGATGTGTATGCACAAGTACCAATATGCAGCTTTATTGCATACGTGGTTAGGGTGCGTAATGACAACAGTAGAGGATTAAGTACTACCCCGCAATACCAGGGTTCGAATCTACATTCGTTTAAAAAAAAGAACAATGACAAAATAGAAAGTATTCTAAAATGTGTACCAAATCAATTAAATAGCCACTCTACTTAATGAGTCGCAACATCTCTAATACATACTAAACAAACTTAAGCACAGCTGAATGTAGCTTAAAATTTTTTCATTTACTCACCTGCTACCAGCCTCCTTTACTCCCACTCCACGACATATTATATATTCAATTATTTATTCTTCGTTTCCCTTTTTTTTAAAAAAAAAATTCAACTTTCTCCATAATTCCCATTTCGTACCTATATTTCTGAACGATAATCTCAACCTTCCCCCTCTTGGATAGCCAATTGAGGAATCTCAAAATAGACCACTAGTGTGGCAAACACCTAGATTGCGTCAACAATATCACGTTTCAACCGCGATTACATAATCACGAACGACTTCCACAAAATCCACAAATTTGCGAACACCTTTTTTTTGTCGCCTTCTTCAATCCATTGACCCTCATCCTCTCATACAATTGCTAGATGTCAGACCCAACAAGAGGTTCACAATATACTGAACTAAACCGGCACCCTGACTCCAATAGCATTTCACAACCATTGGCATACCACCCGTCATCTAATCTAATACCACAGACACCACAGGCACCACAGACACCACAGGCACCACAGACACCACAGGCACCACAAATACCACAAATACCACAAATACCACATATGCCACAAGTGCCTCGACTAATGTACCCCCCCCCCCATCTTAACATCCAGTCTAATCTGACATCTCTTTTAACCCCCCCCCCCCAATTTCAGATTACAAATCCCATACAGCCTAATGTCATGCCTCAACCACCACCACCACTGGTTTATACCCCCCAACCCAATTATAAACCATTGACATCGTACTCGATATCTAACCTCATTCATTCACCAGTTAAAAGCAATAACTCTACGGACATTGAAAGTGATTCAGATCTGAAGAGTCCTAATCAGAACATCCCTAATCAGAACAAGGGAAACCAGAACATGGGGAACACGAATCATTCATCAAGTATTGCACTTCTTTTACAAGCATCAATGGCTCAATCAGATGAGAACATAAAAGACATAGAGTTTAACCCCCCCCCCTCTCCACCTAAACAGCATGACCCCCCCCATTCCCCCAAACATTCAGACCCCGTCCGTCCTGCCCGCAATATAGAAGTAGAAAACTACATCACAGGAGCCATCAGAAAAGTCCAAACAATGCCTCGACAACGCCGAAATATAAACATGCGCCCTAAACACCGTAAATCACTACCCGGAATATCAGATCCCAACTGGTCACGAACCAGAGAAATCAAGAAAGATCCCGAGGTTCTTTACGAATGCCGTAAATTATTAAGAGGAACACAAGGATGCGGTCGTCTTTGTGAGTCTAGATTCACGAATTTACTGCAATTCGCCAAACACATCGACGAGACCCATGACATCATGTTCCGTCCATTTCTGTGTCCAAAGACTAAATGTCCATGGTCAGTAATTGGATTCCACGAACGCAGCGAATGCACAAGACATGTTAGAACTAAACATTCCAAAGCGATGTACTCATGTGATTTCGCGGGGTGCAATAAAGTGTACAGTAGATCTGATGCGTTTAGAAGACATGTAAGAAGTGTCCACACTTCACAAATGTCGTCTCCATCTTCCTCAGAATATTCTGATAGTCAATAATGTATGTACTTTTAGTACTATATAGTGATTAGTATGTACTGTGTGTGGTACTATGTAACGATACTAGTGTAATGACAATTAATATGTAATGACCATGAATATGTAATGACCATGAATATGTACTGTGTTGTTTACAGTACGGGTGGTTCCTGATTACGTGACTAATCCTTGAATTCGAACTTTTAGTTCTTAATGGAGTACCAATCAGTTATCCTATGTGGTCCAGGTAAGAAACTCCACCCTATAAGCTCTTCACTACCGAAAGCTCTGCTTCCAATCGGCAATAAACCTATGGTTCAGTACCCCGTTGAGTGGTGTAATAAAGCCGGTTTTTGCAAAACGATTATCGCCGTTCCAGAACAGGATTTCGACACTGTTTCTCATGTTTGCGCCGCCACTGGATTAAAAGCAGAGGTGCATTTAGTACCTAATGGCACTAACAGCGGTCAAATACTTAAAATTCTGCGTTCTGAACAAGTAATCAACCCTAATCAGGACGTTGTTGTCCTTCCTTGCGATTTCATTACTGACGTTGATCCTGAGGAATTAATTTCAAGAGTTCGTACTTTAGACGACGATATTATCGTTTCTGGTTTCCACTACCAAAATAACTTGGAAACTTTAGACCTAAAGGTTCTTGATCCTGACGTTCTGTTTTTGTCAGCTATAAACGACAATTCCGTGCAGCTTTTACTAGACGCTTATGAACGCCGATCTGTTCGGGAGGCTAAGGTTTTAAAGGCACGGATGGCAATGCTGTGGAAATTTCCTGAAGTTATTGCTAAAATGGACTTGCTTAGATCCTCAATTTTCTTTTTTCATAGGGACGTCTTAGAATACGAGGATATTGATTTCGACAAGCCGATTTCTAAAGTTGTTACCTCATTAGCAAGAAGAACATGGCAGCATCGTAAACAACAAGAGAAAGTGGCTACTTTACAGATTCCCGTAAACAATACGTTGTTCTTACGTGCTAATAATTTACCTGCTTATATGGAGGCTAATCGGTATACACTAAGATTAAAGGCTCGTCAAGCACACCAAAATCAAACTCAAAACCAGAATGCAAACGCAGGTGGCGCAAACGCTAATGGAGAAGACAGAAAGAAAGAACCAGGTCAGGCTGCTATTGGCAACGACTCATTAGTCGGTCCAGGAACCGTTGTTGGAGAACGCAGTAGTGTTAAAAGAACGTCAATTGGTGAGAGGTGCACAATCGGCAAGAAATGCAGACTCAATGGCTGTGTTATTCTAGACGGTGTTAGTATTGGCAATGATGTCAGTTTGGAAAACTGTATTATTGGTGAGGCAGCTATTATCGAAAACAAATGTAAACTAGTTGGCTGTTCTGTTGAGGGCAAGTATACTGTTGTTAGCGAAACAGAGGGTAAAAATGAAGTCCTTAAGGGTCTTAGTATGGTCGCTTTAGGAGAAGACGAGTTCAGTGATGTTTATGAAAGCACTGATGATCTCGACGAAACAGATGATACTGACGAGGAATCTGAAGACACTGAGGATTATGACTTCGATGATGGAGAAGATGATATTTTCGACAGGAGTTAGACATGTGTGGTACACATGCGGGTACATGAGGGTACATGTGGATACATAAGTGAATATATACGGATACATGTATTTCTGGAAATGTATATATATATATATATATATAGTTACTTTGTGTGGATATAAGATATGTATTTGTGTAGGAGTAGACACACCTGTCTAGGACGTACCGTGGTACATTTCATAAATAGAGTCCATTTATAAGCCTGCATATATGTCATTCCACACAAACTGTTTAAAAAATACTCACTCCGAGCTTTCAAACGTGATTTTCAGCAATCGCTGAAAAAATTAACACCTTTTTATCATATTTTTAGTGGTATACGATACCTAAATACATCCGGGAACATGTAAATACATTAACACGTCAAAAGTATATGCAGGTTCACTCTGCATAATGGGCAAGGGGGAACATTCCACTAGATAACAAAACCGTTGGCTTCCCGACAAAAAAAGCCGAAAATAAACAGATCTGTTTAAACTTTTCAGATGGTCAGCATTATCTTCCCTCTTTCTTTCTACTATGTAATAATTACTATTATAGACGCAAGATACTGAATAGATAAGGTATTACATATTTTCAAACAGTGTTCAGTATGTACTACAACCCTAACCTCACATATGCGCGGGTTACCTAATTAAACCCGAACCGTCCGGCAAGCGGGAAGACAAGGGCTAAATTTATTTTTACCAAAACAAATCGACGCTCTAAAGTAAACAAACGTTTTCTTTTAAGTAATTGGGAATATTACTTATAGATTCCGAATTCAAAACAATGTTCGGTAAATCAGAAAAAACAAAGGGAGAACCTCCTGTACCTGACCCTACTACGGTGCCTGCTACAGAGCCCGTGCCAGTGCCCGCACCTCAAACTTTAAACGCTTTAGAACAGTCCAAACTGGCTGGTGCTAAACGACGAAAATTTCATTTTGAACCTCTGAAATTTTTATTAAGTAAAATCCCACTTTTAAATGTGGTTTTCGAATTAAAACCCTCTCAATTGAACTTCGATCCACGGTACCTCTCATTCAATGCACCTCCTGGTACCAATGGCAGTGGAGCTAATACCCGCTACGCATCTAATAAGATCAGGTCTACAAAATATACCCCCCTGAGTTTCCTACCCCTAAACATTATCCTGCAATTCCAGAACGTCGCTAATATCTATTTCCTGTTAATTGCGATTCTTTCCGGATTTGACATTTTCGGCGTATCAGATGCCGGGTTAGCAAGTGTCCCCATTATTGTGATTGTAGTAATAACAGCAATCAGAGACGGCGCTGAAGACTGGCGTCGTCGAGTAATGGACTTAGAAACTAACAACACCGTTACTGTGGTTCTAACGAATGTCACTAATCCCAATGCCACTTCTGAGAATGTAGGTCCTTGGAGATGGACAAAGAAAAAGTTCACGAGGGGGTTTAGAAAGTGTTGGAAATTGTTCACACATGAAGAAGATCCATTGGAAGTGAATAATGATGATGTCAATGAGAACCAGTCTATTAGGGTGTCCATGAATCCGCACTATCAGCGCCGCGACAGTGGTGCTATAGGTGCTGCCACCACAGCTACAGACACTACTGGTACAGTTACTGACACTGTCACCGCTACCGGCAGACCATCTATGACATCCACACTTAACCATTACAGAGACGAGCCCACTTTCAAACTCAAATACTGGAAAGATGTCCGTGTAGGCGATTTTGTCAAAGTGTACGCAGATCAAGGTGTCCCCGCCGATTTAGTAGTCCTTAGTTCCAGCGATCAAGAAGGCGACTGCTTTATAGACACTAGAAACCTAGACGGTGAAACAAGTTTAAAAAGCCGTCGTGCACTTCAAAGCACGAAAACTGTTAGAAGACCCTGGCATTTAGCCCAACAAAAATTCACAATGGAAGTCGAAGGAGCCAATTCTAATTTAGACAGTTTTGGGTTCAAATTCCACAATTTAATAACCAACGAATCAGAAGCAATTAACTCCAGTAATTTCCTTCCACGAGGTTCTACAGTTAGGAACACCCGTTGGGTAATTGGATTCGTTGTGTACACTGGCAAAGAGTCTAAAATCATTTTGAATGCTGGCGCCACACCACACAAGAAATCAAGGCTAGCAAGAGAGCTGAATTTATACGTTTTATGGTCGTTTTTATACCTTTTTTGTTTATGCTTAATCTCAGGAATTGTGGAAGGCGTTAAATTCAGAAACAAACAAAACAGTTTATACTTTTTCGAGAACGGGTTATTGACGAAAAACACTGCTTTAAACGGATTTGTGACGTTTTTTGCAGCAATGCTAGTGTTCCAGAATTTAGTGCCGATCTCTTTATACATTTCGATTGAAGTTGCAAGGACTTTTTTGGCATATTTCATGTATGCTGATTGTCATATGTACGACGAGGCAACTGACTACCCGTGTACACCGAAATCATGGGCATTAAGCGACGATTTAGGACAGATCGAGTTCATTTTCAGTGATAAAACGGGGACTTTGACTATGAACTCAATGGTTTTTAGGAAATGTACTATTAATGGCAAGACTTACGGCACAGCGTTTACTGAGTCAATGGCTGGGAAACTCAAAAGACAAAATAGGGATGCTGTTGGGTTGAGAAACGAGTTTATGATTTCGAGTGCTAGTGAACGTGAAAAAATGAACAGTATTTTGGAATCGTCTTACGATAATCCGTATTTGGATTTGTCGGCTAGTGGTCTTATTAGTGCGCCAATTGCTGAAGATCTCGATGGTGAAAGTGGGAGTGAACAGCAGAAAGCGGTTCAAAATTTTGCTTTGGCACTTGCTATCTGTAATACTGTTGTCACAGAGATGCGTGAGCATCCCACACGCAGTGCGCGCGGTACAGATGGACGCAGTACACACGGTGGTGACCACACTGGCAGACGCAGTGCACATGGCAGACACAGTAACCTTGGCAGGAGGAACCGCCACAGATCGGCTACATCAATTGCTGAGTCTTTAGACAGAGCACTTTCTGATGAACCATTGGAAGTCCCCCCCCCCCTGCCTGCCTCTTCAGAAGTATTCGGTGCACCAGGCAGACACTCAGTAAGCTCAGTTCGTACACGTCCATCAATTGACCACTCAACATCAAACACAAGACCTAGCAGAGATTTAATGTCTAATAAAACATTGATTCATAAATCAGAGTCCCCTGATGAAAGCGCACTTGTCCAAATGGCCAGAAGCCTTGGCTACACCTTAGTAGAAGACGGCAAACATCATAAAATCATTGACGAACGAGGCAAGTTCTGTAAATACACTGTTTTACAAACAATCATGTTTTCTTCACAACGTAAACGAATGAGCACAATTGTTAAGAATGAAGAAAACCAGTACTTTTTATACACTAAAGGCGCTGATTCCGTCATTTCTGAACTGCTCGCAAATGAGTGTAAACGAAGTGTGCAGTATAGAAAAACCCTAGAAGAAGTTGACGCATTTGGAGACGACGGGTTACGCACATTGTTAATTGCTCGTCGGGAACTCGATCCGAAATTCGCTACTTCGTGGTCAGCACGGTATAAAGCAGCACTTGAGTCTCCGAATAGAGACGAGTTAACTGAACAACTAGCCTCTGAGATTGAAAAAGATCTTGAATTACTTGGAAGTACTGGCATTGAAGACCAGTTACAAGAAGATGCGTCGCATACAATTGAGTTACTAGGCAAAGCTGGTATTAAACTATGGATGTTAACTGGTGATAAAGTAGAAACGGCAATTAGTATCGGATTCAGTTGTAATATGCTTGATAACAAAATGAATTTACTTGTTGTTAGAAAAGCTAGTGAATTAGCTATAAAGCTAAGTGAGTTGAATTTAGAAGTGAACCCACAAACATTAGCTGAGGCAGGCAAGGATCATAGTCCTGCCAGTGGTAACAACGCTTTGGTAATTGATGGTGTGGCATTAAGCGAGCTTGTCAAGGATAATAACTACAGGCTTGAATTTGCACTACTTGGTAAAAAATGCAAAGCAGTTCTTTGTTGTCGAGTATCGCCTAGTCAAAAAGCAGCAGTTGTTCAGATCATGAAAAGCACTTTTGATGTTACCACACTGGCAATTGGCGACGGTGCTAATGACATTTCTATGATCCAGGAAGCCGATATTGGCGTGGGAATTGTTGGCGTTGAAGGCCGTCAAGCAGCTATGTCTGCAGATTACGCCATTGGTCAGTTCAGGTTCTTACAAAGGTTGTTACTTGTACATGGCAGGTGGTCTTATCAACGAGTAGCGTCAATGACGGAGAATATCTTATTTGAAAATTTCTTGTTTTCCACAACTTTGTTTTGGTACGGAATTTATAACCAGTTTGACCAGTCGTATTTATATGACTATACTTACATCACACTGTTCAATGCTTTGTTTGTTTCTTGTCCAGTGGTTATTAGGGGGATTCTAGACCAGGATTTACCGGATTATGTTTTGTTACAACATCCACAATTGTACGCTCAGGGAATCTTAAGAAAAGCATGGTCTAAAAAACGGTATGTTATTATGCTAATTGATTCGCTTTACCAAAGTGCAATTGCGTTTTTCTTGTGTTACTCTGTTGTTTTCAATGGTGGATTTTATACAATTACTGGTAGAGATATTGCCTACAGACAGGGTATGGGCGTGTTTGTGGGGCACACTGCTATATTTGCGTGTAATACGTATGTGATGTTAGGACAATTCAGATGGGACTGGTTATCAGTGTTGGTGTTTGTGGTTTCTAATATGTCGATCTTTTTTTGGACAGGTATTTACTCTTCAGCTAATGCCTCGCAATTCTTTTTTAAGAGTGCAGCACATGTCTACAGTTCTTTGACTTTTTGGGCTTATTTTTTAGTGTCGTTTGTTTGTTCGATTTTGCCAAGGTTCGCTTTTAATTGTGTACAGAAATTGTGGTTCCCTAATGATGTGGATATTGTTCGCGAAATGTACCACCGATCAACGCCGCCGATGCAAACTACAGACGGTAAAGAAAGTGCACCTACGGATACTATGATCCCAATGAATACTAGATAATATATAAAGACTGTGTCATATCCCGTACAGACACCTCGCTACTCTTAACCTTATCTATTTAATCTTAGATCTCAGATCATCCCTGAATAGGCTCAGACGCGTAATGCGTAATGCACCCTAGTTCTATTTATAAACTCCATGTATAATCGAGAAAATAAGTCTTTACAAACATCTACGCATTGGCAGCTACCTCATTTAATACACCCTAAAAATGATTATAAAAGAGTGTAAATCCGACAATGAGTGTTACTTCGTCACTAAAGGTCCCTGGTACGTTTGGGGACGCTGGGTGTTTCTTGGTACGCTGATAGGCGCGGTTCTCCTCCTGGTTCCGTTAGCAGGGTATTTGATGTCGTTAAAAAGAGTCAGAAACGGATTGCAGCCGATCGTTGGATGTGGCTGGATGTTCAAAACTCCGTATAAACATACTACTAGCCAAGATTTAGAACAGAACATTGTAGCTGCACAACCGCCTAGATACAGACCGCACCACATGCTAGATCTATATAAACGCGAGAACGGAGTGGGTAGCGATAACACTATTCCACAAGCATCAGGTCCTGCGGTGCCAGTGACTAGAAGTAATAGGGAAATGACCGACCTTGAAAGACCAGACCTTACAGATAGAACAGACGAGAGCTCACTAGAAAACCCATTTGTCTCTAACGAGAAATAGTAATGCATTATATACTACATACCTAGCAATCAATCACCACTGAGTACTGAGTACTAAGTACTAAGTACATGTGGATAAAAATAAAACAGAAACCCATTAGATTGCTCCCAACGATAAGTAAACATAAGCGAGGTGGTCCAAATTCATGCACGACGCGTTGTTTACTTACTTAATCACCAACAAGAAGAAGTCAACAACAGCACATTCTGAATTTCTAACCTAATGTCGGTAACAGATTCGCGTCCTGAGTCCATCGACTCATTTTCCGAGAAGTCCTCGTTCACTTCTGAGGCTGTGCCCTCTCAGGCTATACCCTACCAGTCTCAGACACAGACACAGACACACTCTGCTGAGCAGTACACTGACCAACACCACGTTGACCAGTTCTCTGACCAGTTCGCTGACCATCACGTTGACCACCCTAAAGCCAATTCTGAGTCCAGTCCACCGCTTGTTTCTGAACCTGAACCTACTATTCTCACTCCCAGTGTTCTCCGCCGAAAACTGGCGTCCTTTGTCGGGTTCTCTAATCTGCCTCAACAGTGGCACCAAAAATCGATGATGGACGGCTTCGATTTCAACCTCCTTGTCCTCGGCGAGTCTGGTCTCGGCAAGTCTACGCTTTTGAACACCCTTTTCGAGTGCGGTGTCCACGATTTAGACGCTCCTCACGTTTATGAAAACGGTGATATTCGTATTCAAAGCACACAAGTCCAAATTGAAGAGTCACAAGTCAAATTAAGACTTAATGTCATCGACACTTCAGGGTTTGGCGATAATATCAATAATTTAGACTCGTGGAAGGTCATAATAGACGAAATTGAGTCCCGTTTTGACCAGTATTTAGAGTCTGAAGAAAGCATTTCCCGCACACTTCCTAGCTCTACTAAGGACACCAGAATTCACGCTTGTTTGTACTTCATTGAGCCCAGCGGACATACTATGAAACCGTTGGACGTTGTAACTATGAAGAAATTGTACCGTAAGGTCAATTTGATTCCAATTATCGCTAAATCAGACACACTTTCTGAGGAAGAATTAGCGACATTCAAGAGCGCCGTTTTGTCAGAGCTGCAAATCCAGGGAATCCAAGTGTTTACTCCACCTGTTTACGAAGATGATGACGAGGAAAGCAGTGCGGAGATTGCCGAATTGAAATCAAGCATTCCATTTGCCGTTGTCGGGTCTACACAGCAAGTAGTCAACAAGGACGGCCAGCATGTTCTCGGTCGTGAGTACCCTTGGGGATGCATTGAGGTTCATAATGAGAACCACAACGATTTTGTGAAATTGAGAAGTTTGTTGGTAAGAAGTCATATGGAAGATTTACGAGACCGTACTGTTGAACTGTATGAAGACTACCGTAGTGAAAAACTCCAGGCTTTAGGTGTTAAACAAGACGACTCTGTTTTCTCAATTCCTGATCCTGCATTGCGTCAAGAGGAGGAACGTCGTCATCATGAAGCACGGTTGGCTAAAATGGAGGCTGAAATGCGTTCCGTGTTCGAAAAGAAGGTTACTGAAAAGGAGGCTAAATTAAAGAGCAGTGAGGCTGAACTTTTCCAGAAGCACCGGGAGTTAAAGGAACAGCTCGAGCAGCAGCGTTTAGATTTAGAACAACGCAGAGCTCAGTTACAACAGCAAATTCAGTTAGAACAGGAGCGTAAGACTCGTAAGGGTATGCTTCGTTAAGGGAAAGTCGCAAATGCATGATTAGATCACCACACTAATGATCTACTCTTGAGGTCTATCCTCTTTCATGTCCTCTCTGCTGTTTCAGTGCCAGTTTGTTCTATCATCTATTTGTTTTATCGACTATTTGGCATAGTGTATGGCTTGCTTACGATTGGATGTTTTTGTTTATTTATTTCTCATTAGAAATTCATCTCCTTTCTTAAACAAGGAGGAGGAGGAGGAGGAAAAACCGAAAGAGCTAATTATATATATCTATTTAAAATCAGGATTTTATTTAAACAAGTAGGAAGAGGTAACCCCAGAATATACTAAAAAATATTCTTTCTCCTAACCCCCCCCCCCCACCACTTAATTCCATGAAATAATCGCGATTCCAAGTGCTTACATTTTGCTATTTACAGAGCAACCTATGTTTACACGGTTTACACATTAATTAGTATGAACCCCTACCCACGACATGCATATTATTAGAAAGCACGAAAACGAAAATCAATAATAAGTAACCGTAGCAAATAATTGTCCACCTAATCGAATTAAATCCCATGTCCACAAACGAAACTAATAAGCCTACCCCCCCCCCCCAAGATCTCCAAGCCGAGCTTGTGAAACTCAGTAAATCCACTGAGTTCAAACAGTACGTTGCTGATGTCCTTGTTTTATTGAACGCCGTTCTCTCTGTTTTCCTGTGGAGAAGAAACTATAAGGTCTCTAATTTCTTCTATAAAGTGGCCTTCCTCTTCGCTGGTTCCAGCCTTGGTCTTAATCTTTACAAAAAGTACCACACCGGTATCCCTGCTACTAACAAACTTCTTGCTGACGAGAGTTTCCAGTACTTTATCTATGTTTCCTTGTTCACTATTTTGGAACGCAAGTTCTTTGCTTTGATTCCTATTGGTGTTATCGCGCTTTTCAACGCACTAACCTACGCCAAGTCTACTGTTTTACCCCTCACTAAATACAACACTGTGTGGAGCCCTAGAATCGAGAACTTCATCACCGGTTACAAATCATCTTTCTACGTTGTTGTTTCTAGTATTGAGTTCACCCTTTTGTTGTTCGTTATTGTCGACGCTTTGCTTTTCAGAGCTAGATCTTGGGTCACTCTTGTTGTTTACTTCATCTTCTTTAAGCTGAGATTCGAAACTTCTGAGTTGTCTCGTGGATCAGTTAAGCAGTGGGAGGTTAGACTTGATCGTTTAACTGCTTCTCCTAGTGTCCCCCCTGTTGTTAAGAACACTTGGGTTCAGTTCAAGAGTTCTATTGCTAAGATTCCTACTCTTGTTCACGAAAAGAAACAGGAGTAAATTAGATAGATATATAGATTAAGCATCAGCAGTATTAACCTGACCGAGCGGAAACAAGTGGAAACAAGTGGTGTGACTTATTAATGGAATGAACACTGCTTAGTAATCAAAGCATCACCCAGTTCTGTGTCTTGTGTTCTGTGTCTTGTGTTCTGTGATTACCATTACTATATCCCATCACACTGACTACTCTTACGCACACTTAACTCCCAACAACGAACGTCAACACAAACACCTGTCAACCACACACCTACTAAACACCTTGAGAACATGTTTCCTGACGTTTATAAACAATTTTTCAGATGCTACCCAGTAACACAATTAGACGCCAGCGAGTCTAAAAAACGCAGCGGTAATTTCGGAGGCAAAATCTACCTTCCACCCTCAGCTTTAAACAAATTAACAACAATGAGAATTTCATACCCAATGCTTTTTGAAATCAAAGCTAATAAATCAGGCAACAAAACTCATGCTGGTGTGCTCGAATTTATTGCTCCAGAAGGCCGTGTTTACCTGCCGGAATGGATGATGGCCACTTTAAATGTCGGTTCTGGGTCATTAGTTCATATTCAAAGTGTCACACTTGAACTCGGGAAATTCGTTAAAATTGAACCGCAAAGTGTGGACTTTTTAGAAATTTCAGATCCTAAGGCTGTTTTAGAGCATACTTTAACGAATTTCAGCGCTCTTACTACTAATGATATTTTCCAAATTGATTATAACGACAAAGTTTACAGCATTAAGGTTCTAGAAGTACAGCCTGAAACTGACAAATCGAGTATTTGTGTGGTGGAAACCGATTTAGAGGTGGATTTTGCGCCACCAGTAGGATATGAAGAGCCTACAGACTCTCAAAAGAAACAGAAATTAGGCACACGTGCTAATCAGTTTGATGCGTCCAGTGGCGCGCCATTAACTACCACCAATACCCAAAAGCTTTATAATGACGTTGTCAAATCTACAAAACACGGGTTTACACTAAGCGGTAAAAAGGTCGATTTGAACACATTGAGTGTGGATAAAAGTATATATACCCAAAGAGACGCTCCGGCGCTCGATCTGCCTTTAGGGCAGCTGTTCTTCGGGTTCCCAGTTGTTCCTTTTGAGGACGAGGAAGAAACTGAGAAAACCACCGAACCAGAAATCAAGGGCGAGGGTAGATCGCTTAGGTAAAAACACATCCACATTCCATCCACATCCCAATTATGTATGTATACATTTATGTAACTACAAAAGTAACTACAAAAGTAACCACATCAACACTAACTGACAAATTACACCATAAAAAAACAAGAATTGTATTCTTTGTTGGTGTTTATTCCCATTAACAGAAGTAGCCGTTGAGTTACCAATTGAAGAAGCATACTCTGGCAGCAAAATATATTTCAAAGATCGTAACATAAAAAATGCAGTTGCACAACCAGTATACGCAAAAACACACCATTTCAAAACCACATTATGTGAGACTATCATTACCAAAGAAGTCACAGAAAGTCCCACAAATTTATACCCTGAGTAAGCACACAGATCTAACAATGAAGAGCCCGAAGCAGCGAGTAAATAAGTGAAAACTTTTAATAAAATAAGCTCAACAGCAATAAGTGCAAACGCCTTTGATGTACGTGCACCAAACTGTTCGGGGTGGAAATTACCGGCCATTCCCTCGTGGAGGGCGATCAACACCAGATGAGTGATGAATGCCATAATCGGAATGTACATATCGGGGGCATTAGTATCTTCACTTGGGAAACAGTACATTTCGACGCCGTTGGTGTCCTGTACAGGCTTTAATTGTCTGCTCCATGGTTTATGACGCCAGGGGAACATAATAATAAGAAGTTTGTTTCGCACGTACTCATTAGTGACCTGGAAATAGTATTTCAGAGAGTTGGCGTTGTACTGGCCGATGCTTTGCTGGATGTATTGTTGTCCGTAGTTAAGGGCGTGTTTGCCTAAATCGTTGTTCACGAATTGTAATGGGTTGAATCCGGGGTACGCTTGGGGGGTGGCACTTGGTACGTAGTGTGCATTTGGAGCAGTGGACATTCCGGGGACGTACTGTGCGCCTCCTTGCATGTTAGGCATGCTAGGCATGCTGGGGGGGTACTGTGGGTAATGTGGGTACTGTTGAAAGCCGGGGGTGGGCTGTGCACTGTGTGTAGGTTGTGCGCCGTGTGTAGCTTTTGCTTTTTGCGCTGTTTCTACACCGTCAAAATTAATTCTATGCTGTGGTACGGGGTGGTGTAAAGGCGGTGTGGACATTTCAAAGTTAGGATTCTAAATTTCGGTTAGATAATCGAAAGTACACCACACGGGGAGTTCCACATTTATGATTACATAAAATTTCCTACCACACCACCACACACCACAACTATTACCACAGTACATGTTAATTGCCAAACCATTAAGAACAGCTACAAAACTATCCTTCAGGTTTGCATCCACAACACATTTCGGGTATAAAGATGTCCCCGTTGAAGACAAAGCTAAATTAGTAGGTTCTGTCTTTTCGAATGTTGCCAAAAACTACGATTTCATGAACGACGCTATGTCTGCAGGCGTTCATAGACTTTGGAAAAATTATTTTATTGAGAAACTAGATCCCGGCAAACGGTTTGGAGGTCAACCTCTTAACTTTCTTGATATCGCTGCTGGGTCTGGTGATATTGCATTACGTATTCTAAACCATGCAGCGAAAACCCATGGTGATTTCGAGAGTACAATCACAATAAGTGATATTAACAAAGAAATGCTGGCGGAAGGTGCAAGAAGATTCGAACAAACTAAATATAAAAACGGTACTAAACACGGATCTCGAGTTAACTTTTTAGTTGAGGATGCTGAGCATTTAGAATCCGTGCCTTCTAACTCGGTGGATATGTACACCGTGAGTTTCGGGATTCGAAATTTTACTGATATTAATAAAGCATTGAAAACAGCTTATCGTGTTTTAAAACCAGGTGGTGTTTTTGCTTGTTTGGAATTTTCTAAGGTTAATGTCCCCGGTATTCGCGAGTTTTACGAGGCTTACAGCTTCAATGTCATTCCAGTACTGGGTCAAGTGTTGGTAGGTGATTACGATTCTTACCAATATTTAGTTGAGAGCATTAGAAAGTTCCCAAACCAGGATGAATTTGCAGAAATGATCAGGAATGCTGGTTTTAATACTAAGGGATGTGGATATGAGAATCTGACGTTCGGCGTGGCTGCTATTCATACAGGTGTTAAACCAATTTAATATGGTTTGCATCTGCTGGTTTATTTAGTTTGCGAGTTTAAACAATTAAACAGGGTGTTTATTGATTTTTAACATTCAATGGGTTGCATAACCCTTACCCTATTAGGGTTGAAATTAATGTACATAAAGTCAACACAATTACAACACAACAGAAATACATTTTGTTATTTTACAAGTATTGAGATGTCGAGAGTTTGGAAATCGGTTGAGAAAATAAGATCGGAAACTCCTTTGGTTCATTGTATAACCAACACAGTAGCTGCTAA
The DNA here is from genome assembly GCA_030568935.1 of Starmerella lactis-condensi. Taxonomy (NCBI): domain Eukaryota; kingdom Fungi; phylum Ascomycota; class Dipodascomycetes; order Dipodascales; family Trichomonascaceae; genus Starmerella; species Starmerella lactis-condensi. Next base: position 183,655 of record JAJMJH010000005.1, read on the forward strand.
TTTTGCCGCTAACGCTGTCATCGCTACCGGTGGATCGCCAGTTATGGCTTCAGAACCGACAGAAGTTCATGAAATTACTGGAATTGCAAATGCATTAACAATTAATATCGGTACCTGCTCTCCCAATTTAGTAACTGCCATTGTAAGAGCAGCAGGTACTGCCAACAACCGTGGGTTGAATTGGGTGCTTGATCCAGTTGGTGTGGCTGCTACTAATACTAGACAGAAGATCTGTGCTAACTTAGTCAGCAATTTCAGCCCTTCAGTTGTTAGAGGTAATGCCTCAGAAATTTTGGCGATGGCTAAATGCACAGACTGCTTATCTAACAACGAATTGGACTTGAAATTAGAAACTAGAGGTTTAGACAGTACGTTGACTCCTGAATACGTTTTACCAGCTGCTAAATTGTTTGCTAAGAAATTCCAATTGGTTGTGGCTATCTCTGGTGAACGTGATGTTGTTATTGATGGTAAAACAGGCAGAGTCTCTAGAATTGTTAACGGTCATGTTTCCATGACCGATGTCACTGCTAGTGGATGTGCTTTAACTGCTGTTTTAGGTTGTTTCTTAGCTGTTGAAAGTGATGTTTATCAAGGTGTTGTTAACGCTTTGTCGTTTTACGCAGTTGCTGGTCAACATGCATCTTTGCATGCTAAGGGTACGGGTTCTATGCATGTGCTTATGCTAGACTACCTGAAAAGCATGACCGAAACTGAGTATTTACAACTCGCTAGAACTCCAATTGATTTATCGCTTTATTTGGTTACTGATCCGAAACTGAATTTTGAAAGAACTAGTGTTGAGAGTGTTGAATTGGCGTTAAGTAGTAAGAGGGTCAGTTTAGTGCAATTGCGCGAAAAGGAGTGTGATTCAGGTCTGTTTTTGGAACGTGCTTTAGAGTGTAAAAAGGTTTGTGATGCTCATAATGTGCCCCTTTTGATTAACGACAGAGTCGACATTGCTTTGGCAGTTAATGCTGATGGTGTTCATATTGGACAAGACGACTTGCCTGTGCCAATTGCTAGAAAGTTATTAGGACCTAATAAAGTTATTGGGTTAAGTGTTTCAACTCCTGAGGAAATGGATGTCGCTAATAATTATGCCGATCTGCTTGATTATATTGGCATTGGTCCTATTTACCCTACTGGAACTAAGAAAAACGCGAAGGCCGCTTTAGGATTAGAGAAACTTGCTGAACAGTTAAAAAGAACAACTCTACCTGCTGTTGCTATTGGCGGGATCAATCATGATAACGCGCGGGGTATTTTCGATGTTGACGGCGTTGAGGGCATAGCAGTAGTTACTGCAATCACGATGGCCAAGGACCCTAAAAATGCCGCGATTAAGTTTTTTTATTGATAGTGAAAATACTGATTTAGAAATTTAGTGAGGTATATACAATTTCAATACATTTATTCAACAAGTTGGTCTGTCAACCGTGCATACACCTAACCCATTAAGGGTTAGGGTGTATTTAGAGATACCTACAGCGATACCAGTTTAGGGTAGAAAATCAGATATTTAAACGGCGATACCCACCCCATTTTTTTTTTATTCGATAATTTAATTGTAGTATGTCTTGGAGTGACGAAGCTTGGTCTCGTGTTGAACACATTTATAACCAAACACTTGAACTGGATTTCCTTAAGAAGTTAGCTGACGGCTCGCTCCCTCAGGACCAGTTCTTGTTTTATATGGAACAAGACAAATTGTATTTAGACGACTACAGCAGTGCTCTAGCATTAATCGGTGCTAAATCCCCTGATTCTAAAGACACTGCTATGTGGTCAGGATTCAGTCAAAACGCTGCTATTGCCGAGCAGAGTTTACACGACTTCTATATCAACCATTTCGGAGGCGGAATGCGCTCTGAAATAAAGAAGAGTCCTACTTGTGAACTTTACACCTCTTTTCTTCTTAAGCACGCTGCTCTTTCTCCTGTTGAAGTAGCTGCTGCTGCTGTGCTTCCTTGCTTTTGGGTTTACGAATCGGTTGGTAAACACCACTACGAGTTGTTAAAGGACGGCGACGAGAACCCCTACAGAAAGTGGATCGAGTTGTATAACGCTGACGGATTCAGCGACGATGTTGCTAAGGCTATTAATTATGTTAACAAAGTTGCTAGCCAAACTACTCCAGAGAAACGCGAGCTTATGTTCGAAGCTTTTACTAAGGCTTGTATTTTAGAACTTATGTTCTGGAAAACCTCTACTGAGAAACAGGAATGGGTTGTTCCTGTTTAACAAACTGTGCAAAATTAGGATATTTACCGATTTAAATTTTTACTTTTAACTGAAATACATTTATTTCGTTGGTTTGTACATATAAGTTTATAACGTATTATATGTATACCTTGCATCTGCCCTAACCGTAATGCATACACCTTGCCCATATACATACAATCGTCGTACTTATGTACACATTTCCCCGCTATCAACAACACCAAAAATGACACTTAAATCAGCATTAACAATTGCAGGAAGCGACTGTTCTGGCGGCGCAGGTATTCAAGCCGATTTAAAATCATTCAGTGCTAACGGTGTATTCGGTCAAAGTGCTATTGCAGCTCTTGTTGACGAAAACACTCAAGGTGTATATAGCATCTTCAAAGTCCCCCCCCAGTTCATTGCTGATCAGATCAAAAGCTGCGTCAATGATATTGGATGCGACAGTATTAAAATCGGAATGTTAGACGATATTGACGTTGTTCGCAAAGTCAGAGAAACTTTGCTTTCACTAGATAACTGTCCCGGCGTTAAAAACATCGTTTTAGACCCTGTCATGGTATCTACATCCGGACACAAACTACTTGAAGATTCCGCAATTGGAGTCGTGAAAACAGAGTTAGTACCCTTAGCTAGAGTTATTACTCCTAATTTACCAGAAGCTGAAATTCTTCTCGGCAGACAATTCGGCAGCGCTGATTTCGCTCAAAGTGCCAGAGACCTGTCAAAATTAGGGCAAGGTAAACCAGTAAGCGTATTACTAAAAGCAGGCCACCTAATGGACGAAGACGTCTTAGTAGACTACTTTTATAATGCAGAGACTGATGAGATAATCACACTGCCATCGGCTAAAGTGGATACTGTAAACACCCATGGAACCGGGTGTACTTTATCCTCAGCACTTGCTGCAGAACTTGCTAAAGGCGTAGAGCTCAATCAAGCAGTTAAGAATGCTAAAAAGTATATTTCTGAGGCGATTGTTGCAGCTAAAGACCTTAAATTAGGCAAAGGTCACGGTCCCGTACACCATTTCTATAAATGGTACTAGATATGAATCCTATATACGTACGTAAGTAAGTAAGGGGCCTACCTCCTTGGCATTTTATTATTAAACGAATTACGTTGTGGAGGTTTCAACACCACAACATTGCGCAGATCGTGCTGCGCAGTAATCAAAGTTTGGGTCCCACGATCCACAGCTGCTAAATCTGTCACGTGATCAACATCCACATAACAACATACAATCCACTGACCAGATTTATCTATTAACTCCTCTTCAGTGTAGATCCTAAAAAGGTTTATACATAACCCCCCCCTTAAAACGTATTTAACACCTCTAATTTGATGTCTAGAATGGAATTTATACCCAATATCCTGCATAAACAACTCAATATCTCCACCTAATAATTTTGTGGTAATCAAAGCCTGCGATATAATACTTATATTTTTACCTGCCTCTGGCAATTCAGTAGTTTCTAATTGAACATTAGCGCCTGATCTAATAATAAACAGTCTGTACTGCTCGATTTGTGTAGCTTGTCCACGCACAGAATCGATATCGTACTTTCTAAACGGCTCCCAAATTTCCCTCGTTTCATTTGTTGTTTGTGGAGGCATTCCAGTATACATTTCAATGGTTTTACTGGCCATTTCGAACTCGTTCTGGGCGATAACGCCGTATAGCGAGAGCCGCTGAACCATTAGTAATTACCTACTACCTGTCTTCCTATATACATACACACATATGCATATAGCACGCATATTTCCTATATATTACTACACATAGTGTCTATTACACATTTTCACAAATGAACTCAGAACTAGCGCTGGCTGAAAAAGTACAGCAAACCAAAGTAACAGATGCTATTGACGAGCAAATGGGTTTCCCCAAGTACTACTTTGGCCCCCCCAAAGTAGGCTGGCTCGTTAATTTCCAGCCCTGTGTTGCTGAACTCACAGACAGCAGTTCTAAAACCGTGCAAGCAGCCGTGGATTTCTACTTTCTAGACGAAGAAGGCGGCTATTTCAAATCCCAAATCCATTTCGATCCCTATTTTTACGTGCAAACAACCGGCCGTGAAGGCGAAGTTGTTGAGTACCTCGAAAAATCTTTCCCTCAAGTGAAATCCACCCTTGTTTTGGAAAAAGAAGACCTTAGTTTGCCGAATCATTTAGTAGGCAAGAAACGCAAATTAATTAAAATTGTTTTTTCCAATATGGTCGATTTGCTAAATGTTAGAAAACCGTTGCAAGCACTTGTTAAGCAAAACAAACAACAATTGCAGCAGATGGATGAAGAAGAGCTGATGTATAGTTCTATTGAGCATTGTATTAAAGACGTTCGAGAGCACGATGTTCCTTATCATGTACGCGTAATGATCGATCTGGACCTTAGGGTCGGTAAATGGTATAAAATTACACCCCCACCCACTACGGCCAGCAGTTTAAGAAGCGTTCAGTTACAAGAACTGAGTGAAAGAGTAGCACGTGCAGACCCCGTGGTTCTTGCCTATGATATTGAAACCACTAAAGAACCGCTTAAATTCCCAGACGCAAACACTGATGTCGTGATGATGATCTCGTATATGATAGATGGCGCTGGCTACCTGATTATAAACCGTGAAGTTGTTGGCAACGATATTGAGGATTTCGAGTATACGCCTAAACCAGAACTCAGCGGTAGTTTCACGGTTTTCAACATGGTTGACGAACGCGAAACACTGCTTAAGTTTTTTGATCATATTAAAGAAGAAAAGCCCACGGTGATTGCGACTTATAATGGTGACTTTTTCGACTGGCCGTTTGTTTGTACACGTGCTAGACTGCATAACATTGATATGTACGAGGAGATCGGGTTTGCGATTGATGCTGAAGAAGAGTTTAAAAGCGCTCAGTGTGTACATATGGACTGTTTTAAATGGGTACAAAGAGACAGTTACCTGCCACAGGGGTCTCAAGGTTTGAAAATGGTGACTGCTGCCAAGTTAGGTTATAATCCATTGGAAGTTGATCCTGAAGAAATGGTTAAATGTGCAATGGAGAACCCGCAGAAAATGGCAGAGTACTCAGTTTCAGATGCTGTTGCTACTTACTATTTATACATGAAATATGTGCATCCGTTTATATTTTCACTTTGTACAATTTTGCCTTTACGACCGGATGAAGTGCTTAGAAAGGGTACGGGAACTTTATGTGAAATGTTGTTGATGGTTCAAGCGTTTAAAAGCAATATTTTACTGCCTCAAAAACATATTGAGCCTTTGGAAAGGTATTACAGGGGTCATATGGTAGAATCAGAGACTTATGTGGGTGGTCATGTTGAAGCTTTGGAGGCTGGTGTGTTTAGAAATGATATTAAAACGAAATTCGAGGTTGACACCAATACTTTAGACCAGTTAATCAGTCAATTAGATGATGCGTTGAAGTTCACGGTTGTAACTGAACTGCAGATGAGTTTAGACGATATTGATAACTTTGAGGAGGTGCACGCAGCTATCAAATCGGCTTTAGAGTCGTTGAAAAGTACGCCGCACCGTAATGAAGAACCGCTTATTTACCATGTGGACGTTGCGTCGATGTACCCTAACATTATGACGTCGAATAGGTTACAACCAGACTCTATGAAAACACCAAAAGATTGTGCAATGTGCGACTTAAACTACCCGAATAAAACCTGTGATAGAAAACTTCCTTGGGCGTGGAGAGTTGAGTATTATCCTGCACAAGAAGACGATATTCGTACAATTAGAGAACGACTCGTAAGCGAGAAGTTCCCTAAAAAGTACACGAAAACATTAGTGAATTACGAAAGTTTGGAAGCTGACCAGCAAGCTCAATTGCTTAAAGAACGTATCATTGCGTTTAGTAAGGGCCAAAGCAATAGGAAAACCCATTCGGAAACTGTTGAAAGAGAAGCTATTATTTGTCAAAAGGAGAACCCGTTTTATGTGAACACAGTTAGAGATTTCAGAGACAGAAGGTACGAGTTTAAAGGATTACAAAAACAGTGGAAAATCAAGGCCTCACAAACAAAAAGTTTAGAATCTCAAGAAGAGGCTCAAAAAATGGTGATTTTGTACGATTCAATGCAGTTAGCACATAAGGTCATTTTGAACTCGTTTTACGGTTATGTTATGCGTAAAGGATCTCGTTGGTACTCGATGGAAATGGCAGGAGTTACGTGTTTAACTGGTGCAACAATCATTCAACTTGCTAGAAGCATGGTAGAGAAACTCGGAAGACCACTAGAGCTGGATACTGATGGTATTTGGTGTATTCTTCCTAAATCTTTCCCTGGAGACTTCAGTTTTAAAACAAAAACCGGCAAGAAGATCTCGTTAGCCTACCCTTGTGTGATGTTGAATCATTTAGTGCATGAAAAGTTCACAAACCATCAGTACCATACACTTATTGATCCCGTGAATCATATTTACGAACAGTCAAGTGATAACACGATTTTTTTCGAGGTTGACGGTCCATATAAGGCGATGATGTTGCCTTCAAGTTTAGAAGAAGGCAAAGGATTGAAAAAACGGTACGCTGTTTATAACGAGGATGGAAGTTTAGCAGAGTTAAAAGGCTTTGAATTGAAAAGACGTGGAGAATTAGAGCTTATTAAAACTTTCCAGCATCAGCTTTTCGATAAATTTTTAGAAGGTGATGATTTAACAGGTTGTTATCAAGCAGTTGCTAATGTCGCTAATCAATGGCTCGATGTCATTGATTTCAAGGGTGCTAATTACGAAGATGTTGATCTGTTGAACTTGATTTGTGAAAACAAAAGCATGTCAAAGTCATTAGCAGAGTACGGAATGCAGAAATCCACTTCAATCACGACTGCACGACGTTTGGGTGAATTCTTAGGTCCAGAAATGATCAATGATAAAAACAAAAAACTCAACTGTCGGTATATCATTAGTGCAGAACCGTCAAATGAACCAGTGACTACACGTGCGATTCCAGTACAGATATTTGACGCTCCAATGTCTAAACGACAGTACTTTTTAAGACGGTGGTTGAAAAGACCTGGTTTACAATCTTGTGATCCAAGGGAGATCATTGATTGGAATTATTATAGAGAGAGACTAGCAGGTACGATATTGAGGTTGCTGGTTATTCCTGCTGCTCGTCAGGGTCTTCCTAATCCCGTGCCTAGAGTTCCTCCTCCTAATTGGCTGGCAAGGAGGTTGGCTGAGGAGAGAGATGTGAAGAAGCAGCAGGTTATTAATTTTGCGAGGGTAGAGAAGCCACGAGCGACGCAGTCGCAGTCGCAGTCGCAGTCGCAGTCGCAGGACATTGAGTCCCTCCCCTCCAAAGACACACCCACTCACAACTCACAACTAAACAAACTCATTCCACGAGCAGTTGTTCACAAACGCAAGCAGTCCTCAACCCCTACGAGTACTACACCCCCTACCTCAGTCGACACGGTACACATCCCCGATATTGAAAAAGACTACCGCGGCTGGGTGTCCTCGATGAAACATGTATGGAAAACACAAAAAATCCAGTACGAATCTCGTAAACAACTATTCGGAGAACTCACGTTTAAACCTCGCGGATTCCAATCTCTTATTCAAAAACAAATCGAGTCTATTTGGGAGAACTGTGGAGGCACATGGACTATCATTAAAGTAAGCCCAGGAAAGGAACTTGGTAAAGTAAGATGTGCTGTCCGTGTCAACCAAAAAATCCAGCATGTGGACATTAACGTCCCGAAAATCATTTATGTTCTTATACGTGAAGGACACGATTTACCTAGTTTGCCAGACTCTGTTTCTGTTACCAAATCGAATGCGTTTATGCCCAGCGGACAGAAATCCAAGAATCTTTATAAAGTTAGTATGTCTGAACAGTTCTTCAAAAGTGAGAGTGTGAAGGCTAGCGGATTCTTGAAATCCAGAAGTGTCGAGCAAGTTTTTGAAATGAATATTAACAGTTGTGATCGGTTGTTAATTGAGTTAGGACTGGCGTGTAAGGTTAGTGCTAATAACCAGCACGGAATTATTGGTCGTGGATTAGAACGTGGGTTTGATATGAAATGGCTGGAACCTGCACAACTTCCTGATGATTGTAATTTCCTAGGAGGGTTTGATTTCGTGATGGTGCATCATTTCATCATTAACAGAGCGAATGTTGCTATTGTTTATACATCGTGGGGTAACACTGTGGATGTTATTGAGTGTTCTGTTAACAGCAGCAGTAGTAATGCAGGCAGCAGCAACCAGAGTGGTACTGCAAACGACATGACAAGTGCACTGATCGCTACCCTCCAGTACGAATACAAATCCCATTATACACATTTCCACCCTGAATCTGTATTCTTTGACTATCCCCCCGAGCTAAAAGTTTCTGAATGGCAAAAACCCCACCAACTAACTGAATTTTATCAACTTCTAACTAAAAAGTTAAACCAATTAACAACTAATAAACCGAATTTACTGGCGCTAGTTCAAAGCGATCGCGGTTTAAACTCGCTTTCTAAGTTCGCATCTCCACTTTCAAATCTACCAACTGTTGATTTAGGACCAGTAAGCACACCGAAACTAAACGCAATTGGCTGGCATCCTATGGTTTTGAAATCTTCAATTAAACAGTTTTTAAGAACGCAGTCGTCGTTAGCTGCTTTACAGTCAACATCTATGAACACCTGTTTGCCAATTGGTAATACACCCTCCGGGATTGATTTGAGATTGGGCATTGATTTCGCGTTTGCTAGAGAACTACAAAAACATAATCATGTTCTATGGTGGCAGCAGCCTGTTGAGGAACAAAATCAAAGTGAAATAATTAGTGAACTTCAAAAGGATTTCGAAAACGAAGGCATTCCCATCCTCGAAGTTGGCGAGTCTTCAAAGGGAGTATACAGACAGTGCTGTTTAGACATCAGAATCGGCAATTTAGTTCCCGATACAATTGTCCAGTCCTTCTTTTTGTCAGTATCAACTGGATTTGATTTAGCTGATCCGTTGTTTACTTCAGACGCCTTTAGTCCAACAGCCTGGTCGGCTCTTTCACAAATGATTAAAGACTGGTTTAAACGAGCAATTGACAGCGAGTTTGCTGGTAACTTTATTGAACAATTAAACGGCTGGTTTAACACGAAAACTTCACCATTGTACTCACCGTTACTTACAAACCAAGTACGAAAACTCACAAATAGAGCAGTTCATAAACTGGTTGCTGAAATGAAAAAGCTGGAAACTTCATTGGTTTACTGTAGTTCAGGTGGTCAGCATATCATTTTAAAAACTTCAAAAAGAGATTGCGAATCTGCACAAACTTTCGGTAGGTTTTTACGTGACGAATTGAAACGACAGGATCTGTTTATGTATATCAATTTCGAGATTGTTGGGTACTGGACAACTTTGGTTTGGTTAGACGGGTTTAACTACGGCGGTGTGTTTTGTAAAAGCGAATTGGAGTGCGAGGAAATCAATAACTGGCAGATCGCTGAAAGGCTGCCTAGTATTCTACAAACTGAGTTCGAAGAACAGGTCATGTTGTTTATTGCCTCAAACAGTAGTGATTATGTGGCTAAGGAAAGTCATAAACTGAGTTACCGAGTCAAGGAGTTCCATAAGAACTATAATTTAGCATTGGCTAATGGTGATGAAGATCTGTTCAAACTGCCTGTTTTAGCAAGTCCGCCTGCTGATGATGATAATCCGATCTTGATGTTTGTTAAATGTTTGTTAATGGTTTTATCATTAAACGGTGAGATTACTGAGATCACTAAGTTGAGGAGAACTCTGTTGAATATTGTGCATGTTGGTGATTTCGATAAGCGAGGTGGCATTTTTGCAAAACCAAAATGTTTGTTTATTAAAGATGTGGTTTGCAGTACTTGTATGGACTGTTTAGACGTTGATATCTGTCATCCAGAAACCAGTATGGGGTTTGTGTTCCAGTGTGATAACTGTGGAAGTGACTTAGACAGGTTGTTTTTAGAGGGCAAAATCGTGCAAATGTTGTTGGAACTTGTTAGTTTGTACCAAATGCAGGATTTCGTTTGTATGAAATGCGGTAAAGTGCGTCCTAGTGATATGGCTGAACACTGTTCTTGTTCGGGGAAGTTTAGAACTTCTTTAAGGGAAGATAAACTGAATGAAAGATTGGAATTGTTTAGGTATGTCTGTCATTATTATGATCTTAGAATGCTGGGGGATGCTTTGCAGCAGTTATACTGATCTATTATGTATGTTTACTATTTTTCACTAGAAAGTGTATGAAATGTGCTGTTAAAACTAACAGATAATTTTACAAGAACACACAGCGTACACACGCCTACTTCAATTTCATTTGTACAAACTTGGTAACAACCGGTCGAATGGTCTAGTTGGTTATGGCGCTAGTCTAACATCTCAAAGAGTTAGATCACTGGAGGTCCCCAGTTCGATCCTGGGTTCGATCACTTTTTTTTGATTATTCTTTTTGTCAAAGATTACTACGCACTTCCATGCACGTAAAGACGCACATCTAGTCTGACTGAGCCCATATCATAATAACTAAATCTAACACGCACACTTACTACAATGAATCTAATTCCTATTTTTATTGCAATCATTCACGCCACTTCAGCTATTATGAACAAATCAACAGAACAAACAGATTCAGTCGGCTTTATCAAATTTGATTCGTCAACTTTAGAAGTTTTTGAAGAAAAAGCTTATGATTTCGACGATGGCGCTGAAATCGCTGGTTTATACGGACCGTCGTTATTCAATGCCTTTATCACTGATGATCCCAACACTGGCGACAGATCAGCTAGAATTTTAGGCGTTTGTTTAAGAAACAATGAAGCAGCTGCTAAATCCATTGCTGAAACTGTTCCTGAGCTTCCTGATTTCCTTCACTTGGACAATCGTGGTTTGAGATTACTAGGTTCCTTAGTGTCTACACAGCCTGGTAGAGAACTTGTACATGAACACCAAACAATTAAAAAGTTCCAAAACGAACTTGCTCATATTAATACTACAAACTTTGATTCTAAACTGATTACAGAGATTTCTAAATTACTACGTACTTTGTCTACTTCTGGTGTTGATGGTGAGGTGTGGAACAAATGGGTAAGCGCTTTAGAGCAGGCTTACTACACAACCCAAAATGAAGAGTTCAAGAATCTAGCAGTGGAAATTGTTAATCATGAAAACGATTTCTCGCATTTAACTGTGCAGTGTAAATTACAGCCTGGAATTTCTAGTCATTACGATGAGAAACGTGCTGTGGAAACTGCTAATTCAATTCCTAATAAATTTGCAGCACGTAATCACTTTGATCTGTAGCCAAGTATCCCAAGGGTACTCCCAGTAAACCCCAGACTAAGCCTAGACTAAGCCAAGACTAAGCCAAGACTAAGCACGACTAAACTAAACTCCCAAGAGTGCTCCCAAAACTCATACATAAGACTCATACATAACAAATGTGAATTACATAGTAAAATACATAGTATTAGTGTACATAGTAGTACATTACTTAGCACATTACAAGTGGGTAAATAAGACGCCTTACTTACTCAGACCCCTATAAAATGAACTTCAGCGAAAATTTCACGGATTCCAGTGCTAAGTATTTAATACCAACTCAGTTCCCATACGACGTAGTTCCTAACGAAATCAAGACCTCATCTCCATTACTTAAAACTTTAAGCGCAGCAGCCGAGGACCCCACTTCAATTCCTAAATTATGTGAATACATTAAAACCTTGAAAACACAAGCTGAAAGAAACAAGCTCCCAATGACACGTGCATTAGCTACAAACTGCACGAATCTCACTAAACTTGCTGTGGATAATGGCGATTTCGAGTTAATGGAGCTTAGTTCTAATGCAATCAGGGATGCGTTCACAGTCACGCTTAATGATCACGAACAAGAGAAACTCGAAGAAACTCCGGGAAGAACCACACAATGTTACACAATTTCAGTCTGTCTTCTTAATTTATACGTGAAAATGCGGAAACCAGCGCTTGCTGAGGGGATTTTAAAGGCTATTAATACATATAGCGTTAACATTCCACCGCTTGAAAATTCACCACCGGAGGTACAATTACAATTTTTGTTTTACCAAGGATTAATTAACTTTTTGCATCACAAATACGAAGTTGCTACTTCTTGTTTTGAGAGCGCGCTTATAGCTTGTGACTTTAGACTTAGCTCTAAACAGTTCAAGCATTTACTTGCATTTCTAATCCCAGCTAAATACGTGACCACCGGGCAGAAACCCAGCCCTGTGATTTGTAAGCGTGTACCTGATTTGGCAGCTGTTTACGAACCGCTCATTGATGCGGTTAGATTCGGGAACTACCCGGAATTTAAAAGGTTGCTTGAAGAAAACAGTTCACTGTTGCAAAAGAATCAATTGTATTTGGCGTTTGTAGCTATGATCCCGAAATTAAGAGTCAATTTAGTAAGAAGAGTTTGGCTGCTTGTAGGACGTCATAACAGATTGTTTATCCCAGTTATTGCTCGAGCGTTTACAGTTGCTGAATTCGACAGGATCTACGGCACTGAGATCGACACTGCGGAGTTTTACTTAGCTCAGCATATTGCTGATAAATCAATAAGAGGGTATATCCACCAGGGTCATAGTTTACTATGTCTAAGCAGTAAGAGCCCTTTCCCTAACCTTATGCAGCCTTTGAATCAGTGACTACCAATCTAGCTACCAAGCTAAATGAAGCTGTTGGAATGTATACAGGAATAAAAAAACAAAAATAGTAATGAATGTTATCTATTCTTTATTTAAAATTTTATACTTTTTCCTTTTCTCTTTTCTGTTCACGATGGTGCAAGGTGGTCGTAGCTTTACTGCGTACGAAGTTACGTACTCATTTCATCATTCTCGTCATTCTCTTCTTCGTCTTCATCTTCTTCTTCTAATTCAGCCTCAATAAACTCCGAGAAATCTTGAAGACCAAGACGCATAACAGCATGTAAATTAGCCCCCTCAGATTTCAGCAATCTACCGCACTTCTTTCTAGTATACTTTTGTTTCCAAAGCGAGTTGGTAGATGCAACAAACATAAGAGACATTTCATGAAACTTTTTAACTGAATTCTCATCACAATTAGACGGGAAAGGACGAATTGCGTCATCAGGACCAATAAAACAGAAGATTCCGCTCAGTCTGTGCTTGATATCTCTTTGAGTAATACACTGTACAGCATAAGGATAACCCTGTCCAGCACCGAAAATGAATATCCTACTAGCGTTCAAGAATCTAGCGATATTATCACAAAGCATAGTTGAGAATCTTGACGGGGTCATTGTTTCAAATGGTGAAAAGAGAATATCAATGGCGCCGAACCCTTGGTCTACTGCCCAATTAATATAATCAATTGCTGGACTAGCAACAACAGACTCTTCGGGGAGAATGCGACCAGTGATGGGATCTTTGTGTGCCCAAATAAGCGGTGCAGGGCGCATGAACAACACAACAGTGTCCTGATCATAGACATTAGGAGTGGCTTGGAATCTGATCTCACCAATTGGACCCTCGAGAATAGGAAGATTAGCGAAACCTAATGATCTAGACATTTTGAATTTCTCGAAATCGTTAACAACGTCCAGTAACGAGTTCAATACTTTAGGTTTTTCTTGATTAGTTTCGATTTGAAGGGTGTGGGTCTCTGTGGGTGTCTCTGTGGGGTCAGTGGAGGCGTCAGCAGGTACAGCAGGTACAGCAGGGGTCCCACTGGGTGTCTCAGTAGGTGCCTCAGTGGGTGTCTCAGTATGTGCCTCGGTAGGTACGTTAGTGGGTGTCTCCCCGGGTGCCTCTGATTGTGCCTCTGATTGGGTGGCTCCCTCTGTAGCTCCCTCTGTGGGTCCTTGTTGTGGTTCCACATTTTCTTGTTTGACTTCCCCCGTAGATGCAATTAGTTTACTTGCTTGTTCAGTTTGTGTACTTTCAGCACCTGCAGTCGGTGTTTGTGGTGTCGCTGGTTCGGGAACATCCGGTTTTGCATTTTCAGGCACATTAGCACTAAATTCTGTCTTCACAACATCACCCTGTTCATTACCGCTTTCTTTAACTTCCGGCGAAGGTTTAGTATCGTTTTCTCTAACTTGTTCAGCGATCTCTGCTCTTTGTACTTGATTATCATGATAAGCAGAGATCTCTGGTTCAAACTCAATAGTTGGCGGTCCCATGCTTTTCCAATACTGACTTTGAATAACTTGGACCTCGGAAAACACTCTTAATGCAGCCTCACTTGGCAGTGCACTAACTAACCTTCCTGGTGGATCGCCTAATAGTACTTTAGTGATCGCCAGTGCAGACTTCGAAATCGAGTCTAGATTATAACCACCCTCAAGTGAAACAACAACTTTACCCTCGGCAAGTGTCATAAGCATTGCTAACATCTGTTGATACCCCTCAGGAGTAACATGACATCCACCAATAGGATCACCCTCAGCGGCATCGAACCCAGCACTGACAATAACAAGATCCGGATCGAATTCCGAGGCAATTGGCATTACAATTTTATGAAAAGCGGTAATATAATCACCGTCGCCCATTCCGGCACAACTCCAGGGGATATTGACATTGAAACCCTTGCCCTTACCCTCACCAACGACTTCAGCAGCGGCAAAAGTAGTTCCCGGGTAGAATGCAGCATTATCGTACCGATGAATACTAACGTATAAAACTCTGTCATCCTCTAAAAATGCCTTCTGGGTACCGTTTCCGTGGTGGACATCCCAATCAAAAACGAGAATCTTTTTAACTGAGTCTCCATAGTCTCGGAACATGACCTCAGAGGCAATAGAAACATTAGCAAATAAACAAAACCCGGCAGGAGCGTCAGGACCAGCATGGTGGCCAGGTGGACGCACAACTGCAATCGAGTTTTTCACTCGACCCTCAACAACGGCTCTACAAGCCTCAATAACACCACCGGCACTCAACCTTGCAGCCTCGTAGCTTTCGTTGTTGATATAAATAGAATCAGAAATTTCTGTCCAGTATTTAAGCGTTTGAAGATCAAAATTCACTGAACTTTTCAAGAAGTTGATCATCTCAGAGGTGTGTTTCAGAGCTAACTCCTCATCAGTGACTTTACGGCTCTTGATTTTCTGCATAAAGTCACCGAGATTCTCACGTCCTTGTAAAGTTTCGTCCTCGATGAGTCCAGCTTCGGCAATCGCTCTGTAGATTCTAAAGGTTCTACGGGGGTCTTCGGGATGAGGGTCAACATAGGATGCTGGGTCAGCAATAGCACGCGAATGGTATCTCATACGTACGTCATAAGCGATTCCTGTTTTCAAACCATAGGTTTTCAGTTGGGGGGCTCTTTTGGGGACCACTAATGCATGCTCTTCATCGGAGGAGGAGTAGATTTTAAGATGCTTTTCAGCTGGGGGGGGGGGGTCGACATTTTCTCTTTTGGTCGTTGTTGTGAGGGGAGGGGGTGGGGGATTGGTGTTACCTCCGTTTTCGTTCATTTAGTCTGTATATGGTATAACTAAACGTCTAAGGGTTTTGGGGGTAAGGGAGTAGGCGTCTGACCTTACCCTGGAAATTCTGCGGTAGTTACTAAAGGCATGGCTAAAGGCGGGCTGCGACTCCCACCCACATTATGTTATGTGTGTGTGGGTATATGTGTGTGTATACACGACAAAAATAAAAATGAAAAAAAAAAAAAAAGCAAACAAAAAGTGCTAATAATGTACTTCTAAGCGGCTAATTTTTAAGAAACATAAATGTAGAATAATTGTAAGTATATCTTGTTTTAAATTTCTCGTTTTTACCTTTGAAATGTACTGATTTTTAAGTGACTCATGGCAGTGTTTCTGGCCACTTCTTAAATGAATGAGAACTAAAGATCTTTTAGAAATATAATTACTCTTAATAGGTTACTTTAAATATACCGGATCTTAGTTTCTAGTTCGATTATATTCAGTATTTTCGATTCTAGATCGGGTGTCTGATCGCAAATCTCAGATTCGCGCATGGCTGCATTCGCTTTTTTTTGATTTATGCACTCGCGTATATCGAGTGTCCTGATTTTTTCACTAATTAAATAAAGAGAAGTTTAAGGAAAAGTGTGTTGGAATCTGTGAACATATAACTTTTTCTATAAATATATATGCATATACACGGTTATACACCCAGTTTTTTCAATGTTTCCTTTGTTCACTATTTTATAACGTATACCCCATTTGCGACATATTACATATTAGAGGTATGTTTACCGAACTCGCGGTTTGTCATCGATATTAATATGCGTATTTCTGAATGTGGTATCCACATTAAATCCGCTGAGAAAAATAAACAAACGAGAATTCGTAAATGTAAATGCATATAATTGAAACTAACATGAAAATCAGCTGTATCGGGCGTTTTCTATATTCAAAGCATGGTTTACTTAGCGATTTGCTTTTGGTTCTTGAAATACGTTCACAGCAGGCTATGCATATTTAAACGCGCTTCGTCATCAATACTTAGAGGTGCATATACGGTAACCCCGCAGACTACCAGTAAGAATCGTTAATCATGTTCACATTCATTAATTGCTCAATTATAATAGAACACGTCGATCAGGTGCATTTTCAATAAACGGGTTTTAATAAGAGCCAATGAAAGATAAAAAGTAATAAATAAGAAAAGTAATAAATAAGAAAGGTAAATAAGAAAGTAAAAGAAATAAGAACAGCAAAGAACATACATTTGAAAGACTAACGTTGTGCCATTCTATACTATGCTATTACCGTGCTATGCTAGGACGCCCATCTTAGTCAAACTTCTAACGGTTAATACACATACCAAGCAATGTTTTCAAGCGCTAAATTCGAAGTACATATTAAAATAGAGAGGGTTTCCCGAATTCCGTACTCTTCAGGTTCAGTATACGTACGTTGGAATGCCGGTGAGACCCCCCGACCCGAAACTCACGGACATACCGAAACCCAAGATATAATTAGAACAGAAGCTATTTTCGATAACTATTTCACATTCACCAAAAAGATCGGCATTAAATCGAGTTCCCGAACTTTAAGAAGGCTCATGTGTAAATTCGAGGTTATTTGGGAACCAATCGGCGGTAAAGGCGTTTCGATTGGTTCTTTAAATCTCGATTTATCTCAATTCGCAAGCCCCGTACATCATAAATCATTACACAGACCAATCTCATTTATTGATTCTGAAAACAAACCAATAAGAGACCAGTCAATTTCTTATTTACTTGCCCAGTCTAAAACCAACACCTTGCTCACGCTGAACTGCAGGGCCGATTGGGTTGCTGGTGAGAGGCATTACGAGATCCCAGAATTTGATGCGCCTGCAATTCGTGGGTACCAACATGACAGATCAGATCCCAGTAGTATTGGAGCAGAAAAATCTGCTAAATTCACAAGAACGATCCACAAACTCAAGGAATCTGCAACAGATACGCTACTCAAAACAGGTCCAGACTGCTGTCAAAACGAAGATTGGTTCGATATAGATAATTTATTGAATGGTGGAACCGAACGGTACATTGAGCCTGTTGAATTTCAGAAATTCAAACGGAATAATATCCGCAATCCACATCTGGATTTTGACGGGCATAAACAAGGGACGCCGTATACGGAAAATGAAGTCAGAGAAAGTTTTATTACATGGAAAGTAGCTGAATAAAAATTTGACATGTGGATGCGTATATACATAGATATCTATTTTATGTAGATATAGCCACAATTGCACAATTGCGGTAACTGTGTAACATGTATTTGTAAGCAAGGTACCCACAGCCTTCATATAATCACGAATAACCCTAATTAACCACATAACAGTTCTGCCTCCCGAACAGCAATTAACAAAATCCACGAGGTCATGCCTCATTAATGACTGTGAATAATATAGATTTAGAGAAATTAAGTTTGCATAACGATGAGCAAAGAAATAAACTCACATCCTTTACACATTCACCCGCGTCGGAGACCAATGCTGCCTCTACCTCGGAGCCGGTTAACCACAACGGGTCTCCAACAGCGAGTTCTCCCACTGCGAAACCGGCGGATCCTGAACTTACGGCGTCGCCTAAACTTACCGTACAGCCGCCCACAAACACGCCGGATGTGCATTTTGAGGCCAATGCGAAGGCACCGCCTTACACCCGCACTCTCACCTCGTCATCCCGAAAGTCGTCACGTGCCGGTTCACCGCCGTCGCACGGTTCGCCGGCGAGCAGAAGCTCGTGGCATAGCAGACCGGCTAGCAGTTCTACGTCTCTAGCAAGTGTAAATACCCAAAGCAGTAATATAAGCGGTCGACTTGCTACCCCAATTGGGTCTATGCTTGAACTTAAACGGTTCTTTGGTAAGGGCCGTAAGAAGCATGAACAGGGCGTGTCACATGACCAAAGCGGTAGACATAAAGAGAAACAATTAGGAAAAGAAAGAGAAAAGGATCTTTTAAGAGAAAAAGAAAAAGAAAAAGTAAAAGAACGTGTAAAAGAACGTGAGAGAGAAAAGGAGCGTGAAAAGGAGCGTGAAAAAGAGCGTGAAAAAGAGCGTGAAAAAGAAAAGGAGAAAGATAAAGATAATAAGCATCACCACCGTCATTTCACCCTCTTTTCTCTAAAACATAAAAAAAGCGACAAATTCGTTAACCATAATCGTGATTTCGGTGACATTCATAAACCCGTTGTGCTAGGCAAACCGCCAAGTAATTTAGACCCTAATTTTGTTGTCCATGATGCTGACTTTGAAGCTGAATGGGACCCCTTCCATATCTTTGGTTTAGAACCAAACAGCGAACGAATGCCCTTTTTAGAATCCGGAATCACTAAATACGGCGAAATCGGTAAAGACATGGGATCTGGTGCTGGCGGTAGCGTTAATATGATGGAGCGTCCCTCTGATCATAAACTTTTTGCAGTAAAAGAGTTCAGAAAGCGAAGAGCGAATGAAACCGTTCAGAAGTATGCGAAAACTGTAACTTCTGAATACGCTTTAGGTGCTGCTTTACATCACAGAAACATCATTGAAACAATTGACCTTATCAAGGAGGGTGATAAGTACTATGAAGTTATGGAGTACGGACCCCATGATTTCTTCGAGATTGTTATGTCTGGCAAAATGACAACAGCACAGGTCAATTCTGCTTTCCATCAAATTGTTGAGGGTGTTGCTTACTTGCATTCTATGGGTGTGGCTCATAGAGATATCAAACTCGACAATTGTGTGGTTAATGATGATGGTGTTGTTAAGTTAATTGACTTTGGATCAGCGGTCATTTTCAAGTACCCGAATTCCCCGAAGATTCATTTAGCACGTGGTATCCTGGGTTCAGATCCGTACTTGGCTCCTGAGGTTTTTGAAAGACATCCTTACCAACCACAGGTTGCTGATATCTGGTCTTGTGGTATTCTATACTGTTGTGCGTATTTGCGCAGATTTCCTTGGAAAATTCCTCAGCCGGTGGACGCAAGTTTCAGGAAGTTCTCGGAAAACAGTGCTAATACTGACGGTAAACATCCACCACAGGACAATCCTAAAAAGATCATGGGTCCATGGAGAATATTGAGATTGTTGCCTAGAGATTCTAGATGGTTATTAGGGAAGATTTTGACTATTGATGTTGCTGCTCGTGCTACTTTAGATGATTTCAGGGGGGATGCTTGGTTTAATAGTATTAAAGAAATAAGCGTGCTTCCTGAGAACTTCGAGGATTCTAAGTAACCACCACCACAATGGTGATGTCAGCAGTAACCACAATGGTGACCACGACACATGTAATGAACCAAATGAAATGAAGAAGATAATCCTTGATTAACTCAATTTCAACTAAGTGAAATTGTCTTTCTTGTTTATGCACTGTACGGAATTTAATATGTAATTAATAATCCCCTTGTTCTAAAAAAAGATCTCTCGTTCTTGGAATAGCCATGAAGGGGAACCCTTTATAATGCACCAGGTGCATGTGAGTATAATCTAGAAATAGATTCACCGTTAAACACTCTGCGAATTGTTTCAGCAAACAACACAGAAATATCCACAACATGTAATCTATCACCCAAAACTTCTTGATTTCTATCTTGAGGAACCGAATTTGTAGTCACTAAGAAATCAATTGCGCTCTCTTTAACTCTTTGAACAGTGTCTCCACTGAACACACCGTGAGTACAAATAGCATAAACCATACACGCACCGTGATCTTTCAAAATTTTAGCCGCTCTGATCAATGTGTTGCCTGTGTCTATTAAATCGTCAATAAGCACGGCAATACGATCTTTGACATCGCCAACTAAGATTGTGGCACTGTTTCTGCGGTCTTGGTGGATAAGGGCGATTCTGGTGTGTAATTGGTCAGCAACTGTGGTAGCGCGTTTAGCACCACCAGCGTCGGGACTTACAATTACAGCTGAATGGTATGTAGGGAGCATTGTTTTAATGTACTCGGTAAGAAGTGGTCTAAAAAGAAGGTTGTCGAAGGGGACGTCGAAAAAGCCTTGGAATTGTGGATCGTGGAGATCCATTGTGATCACATGATCAGCTCCTGCTGTCGCTAGTAACGACGCAATAATCGAGCCGTTTTGAGCGATCCAGCTGCGTTCGCCGGCGTTATACTCGGGGTTTATTAAGCTAGCACCAAGTGGTTGATTAGACCCACCACCAGGACCACCAGAACCACCAGGACCAAATGAATTAGTGTTGTAAGATTGGGCTCTGCTTGTTGGTAAAACAAATCTCAATTTAGACTGGACTTTATCGCCGTAAATGTCTTCACTTAGTTTTCTAGGTGGTGGTGTATTATTACGTACTTCTTCACCAAATGTGGATGCTTTTCTAGGACTGGCGAAATCAGCAATAATACTGCTTTGTTCTTGTATATTAGGAAGATTTGAGGGTTGTGTTTGAGAGTATTTTAATACTGAAGAGGCGTTGGGTTGTCTGCTGTAGGGGAAGAGGGGTAATACAGCAGTGACTGACTTGGCAGAGGCCATCTTAAGTGCGGAAATCACAATTAGAAGTTCCATAAGTTGATCGTTGACGGCTCCACAGCTCGTTTGGATAACAAAAACGTCTTTATCTCTGACTGTTTCCTTGATTGCGATGGAAGTTTCACCGTTGCTAAAATTTTTAGCTTCAAGGGGGGCAGGCTCAACATCAAGGATTTGACAGATTCTTCTCACTAAATCGGGGTGGGATCTGCCTCCTAGAATCACACAGTTACACATGTCACTTACAATACTGTATTTTGCACCGTGTTTGTTGATTTGATTGGCTACTTCCATCTTTGATTCTTGAACACCGCTTAGATAAAGAAAAAACAGTAAGGTAAGGTAAGGTAAGGGGGGGTGAGAAGTGAAAGGTGGGAGATTGGTTACTGTAATAAACAGGAAATAAGGAAGAACTTTTGTTGGGAGTTTAAAGCCAAATGAAGAAACAAAGAAGTAGGAAATGTGAACAAAAAAAAAGTGTGAAAAATTAAGGTGGAAAGGAAAAGAAGAGTGTTTATATGAGAAATTTTAGTGCCGATGTATGACGTTTCTAATTGCCGCTTTCGAAACATATAATTTACACAATAGTTCTAAAAATAACTAAGACAAGAACACATAGTTACATGGGTTAACATTCCAATCAATTGAATCGATAATCTCAATTAGAAAAAATTGAACTCTTACTGCTCGTTTAGAAAGTCTAGAATTTATACTTCCCGTTGAATTTGCCGATTTGTTTCTCGGTGGAGGTTTCTTGATTGCTCGTTGAGTTAGTTGTGGGTTACATGCACATTCCCAATGTGTTAGTTAATTAGTTTGCATAGTGTCGTCAACGTTTTTTTGCCTACAGTGGAAAACTAGATGTACATATAAAAACAAACGGTAATGACAATGAAATATAGATGAATTGACTCAAAATTAGTTAGTTTACTTACTTCTAATTCGTCTTTTTTTTTGCAATTGTGTATGTACACATAATGTAACTTATACTTAATACATATCTATCACGGCGTTTTTTTTTTTCAAACTATCAATCATTATTTATTTCTTTGATATTTTCGAATTATATACTTTAAACATTCAAAGGGATCTATCCGTATTCCTATGATGCGGCTAATCCACTTAGCCTCTCTTTGTGTGGTGTTTTCTGTATATGTTTATCTTTTATGTGACTTTTATTTTACGAAAATTTTTCAGGGCAATTATAGAAAGTGGGGAAACTGTAATATTCAAGTAGGGAATGACTAGTTCGATTATTTGTTTACTATTTGTGAGCGAATTCTTTATAATTCTTATTTTAGCTCGAAAATACATAAAAACCGTTAAACCTACGACGGTTAGGGCGGAAATAGTGGTTGCAGATTCCCCCCCCGAGTCAATATTCATGGGTTAGGTTATTACACCGGCCGATCGGTTGAGATAGAAGAAGCTCCTTTGCATACACCAATAATACCTCAGTAGATCACGTGTTCGGTAATTTGAAATATTCCATGTTTCGCACTAAGTACACTCATGTAGACTAGTATAAAAATTATAACTGTTTTTACGGATCTCTGCTGTTCCTGTATTCGTTAAAATTTGAAACGATACCGTTTGTTTATCGTTAAAATCTAACCATCCAGATGAACCGGCATGATGACCTAATATTAATCTCAAGCATTACACGTGTCCCCGCCTTATCGAACACGTACGAAACCCAAAACCGTTGAAAAAACCGTGGCTAGGGTACGTATCTCAAACGAAATAAAACTCGTTTCTAGCTCCTCTGGAAGATAGTTTTTTGGTGGACTGAACTCCTAAATATGTTTTACATGGCGTCGATAATTCCTTCAATTTTTATTCTGTGGCTACGACTACTTCCAGCACGCTTTACTCTATCTCCTCATTATGACTAAAAGTGAATGAAAAAATTTCAACGGCTACGGTAAGGGTAACGCGCCTGCGACGCATGTTTTTATAGCGGACGCACGAGACTTCACTCTGTATAAAAGGAGAGGAGATTACCTCACATCATGTTGTCCTTCAGAAATCTCGGAATCTCTAAAGTCTTTACAAGAATGTCTTCTACTATGAAAGCCGCCGTCGTTACCCAGTTTGGCCAGCCCATGGATGTCAAACAGGTCCCCATCCCCAAGCCTAAGGCTAACGAAATCCTCGTTAAGATCGCCTACACTGGTATCTGTGGTACTGATCACCACGCCTGGAAGGGTGACTGGCCCGTCAAGCCTACCCTCCCCTTCATCCCTGGTCACGAGGGTGCTGGCCGCGTTGTCGAGGCCGGTGCTGACGTTAAGCACGTTAAGGTCGGTGACCTCGTTGGTATCCCCTGGTTATACAGCGCTTGCGGTGACTGCGAGTTCTGCTACTCCGGTTGGGAGACTCTCTGTGCTGAGCAGAAGAACGCTGGTTACTCTGTAAACGGTACCCTCGCTGAGTACGCTATTGCCAACCCTGACTACGTTGCCCGTATTCCTGACATCCCTGAGGCTGACCTTGCCCGTGTCGCCCCTGTTCTCTGTGCCGGTGTTACCGTCTACAAGGGTCTTAAGGTCACTGACGCCAGACCTGGTAACTGGGTCCTCATCTCCGGTCTCGGTGGTCTCGGTCAGCTCGGTGTTCAGTTCGCTGTCGCTATGGGCTTCAACGTTATCGGTGTTGACATCGATGATGCCAAGATCGAGCACGCCAAGAAGCTCGGTGCCACTTACGCTTACAACGGTAAGACCCAGGATGTCGGTAAGATCATCCAGGAGACCGTTGGTGGTGTCCACGGTGCCATTGTTACCGCTGTCTCTAACATTGCCTTCTCTCAGGCTCTTAGCGCTGTCCGTCGCAGAGGTACCATGTCTTGTATCGGTCTCCCCGCCGGTGACTTCCCTCTTGACATCATCTCCACTGTCATGAAGGGTATCACTATCCGTGGTTCCATCGTCGGTACTCGTTTCGATATGATCGAGGCTCTCGGCTTCTTCGCCCAGGGTAAGATCCACAACGACATTGAGCTCGACACCATTGAGAACGTTAACAACGTCATGAGCCTCATGGACCAGGGCAAGCTCCCCGGTCGTGTCGTCTTCGACTTCACCAAATAAGCGGATTCTCACACTCGCATAAACAGCATGTAAACGTTAGCTGTTAAAAATATGTAACCTAAATCATCAAATTGTGATTGTCTTCTGTTTTTTTCTTCTTCTTTTCTCTTCATAGATATAGCTTACACTTGGCTCTGGCAGATTGCGTGGTTCTACCTGGTGGTAATTGTGTGATTAGTTTATGTAAGTGTCAACGGCAGATTTAGCAGAATATAGAACCACAGAAACCAGCTATCTCAATATTTCTATCTTCAATTGTTACCATTCACAAGTATCTTATCACTAGTTCTACATATACTATCTATAATGTTCGTTGATCGTTGATCGAGTTCTTCATCTATACACGTCATGAATAACGGATTTCTGAAACAAACCCTGCATAAACCACGGTCGGAAAATGCAGATTGCTGATATAGAAGTACATACATACGAAAACAATTAAGTAAAAATGAACTATTTTCACCTAATAGGAAGTAAATCAACCCTTGAATATACCTACTTTACCCCCTCTGACCCCCTGAATGACCACACACTCTGTACAATCACAGGTAATAAGCAGATACTATGCTCATTAAAGCAGGGGCATATTATGAAACAGATGCAGCACCGAGATGATAACGGTTTCTAGGCGTTTACGACATCTATGACCCCCCCCCCTCGATCTCCTGCTTAACGCGATAAAAGGCGGCTGTGCCTGAGTCGTCATGGATTATAGAATACCCCCCCTCCCGGAGTATAAAAGCGATATATTACCACCTCCCCTAGCCATGCCTAGTGTTTCTGAATACCTTCCTATACGTGAAATACCAAGACACGAAACTAATTCCCCCTCCCCCTCACCTACCCCTACCCCCCAACAATGCAACCCAGTAAGAGATTCACATACCAGAACAGAATCAGATGAGTCTATACTCGCTGAAGCCATGCAATTCGGAGAATTTACGGAAGCCAAACTTGGTCTTAATGAGGACAGCCGCAACTCCAGACTCAAATTCAACAGCTCTCATAGCTTGATTCTTGAATCCAACATCTCCGCCGATTCAATCGTTCCTAAACCTCATCATCATAAATCAGGTCTTTCCAAACGACGCATCAGGATGGCAAATCTTCATAAACCGCTCCCTCCATCACCTCATCCTAGACCAGTGAACAAATTTGTATACAAATTCCACGATTCATCACCCTCATCTAAGCCTAGAGGAACAGATGGCAGCACAGGATCACCGGAAGCTGATATCTATGGTTGTGTTCACCAAAGGCACTACCAGTTCAAAGATCAATTAAAGAATAAAGATGGCCTTAAACAACAAAACTCTCAGGAGATACATCCTGAGTATATGAACGATCACCTAGCATGGGAAGCTCAAGTACTTAAAACTATCATTAAGGAACGTGAGAACGAAGTGAAACTTCTTCAAATCAGATTAAAAGTTATTGAACAAATGAGGCAAAACAAAGAGACCACTGAGATTGGGTACCATTGATGAACTGTTTTTTTTACGAGTATTAATTAAGTCTTATCTTATATATAGAAGTATATGTATGCTCCCCTACTATCAAACTACATTCGTGGATTCTCTGAATGTCGTTAGCGAAAAGAGCAGGTATCACTCTTCCCAGAATCCTTGACCTGTTTATAAACTAAACAAACAAACAGGTATGAAAAGTGGATACTGGGAATTATGAAAGGAACTTTTCCGTTAGTAATGAACCTGAAATCTGAACTGAACCTATCTGAATAAGCACGTAGCTACCCACTACTTATAACACAGTAAGCAACGCTGTTCACCATGAATTTCAATGACTATTAGTGAGCAAATGTACGTGTATGCAGTGCGTTATGTAAAGAGTTGTGCACCACAGCATTTAACAAACAAATAGACTTATAACTTTAATCTAAACTAATTTAAAACCCACCCTTTATTTAAACATCAAGTTTGTATCAATTCTACTCTAACTAACTATAGCTATAACTATACCCATACTTTAACTATACCTTAAGTTACTAAATCGCACGTTTACTGTGTAATCAACATGTCTATAGAAAGAGACTCGGCAGCTGAGCCGCAAGTAACGTCTGATGCTACCCCCCCCTCTGAATGGTCTATTTTTAAAAGATTGAAAGAAAGTTCCCATCCATTCGCTGCTCTTTCATACTGTGCTCTGAAATCATCAACGATTGCCGTTTACCTATTCGGATCCTGGTTCACTAGAAACGCCGTTCTTATTTTCATTATTTTATCATTATTATTAGCAGCAGACTTCTGGAATACCAAAAACATCAGCGGCAGATTACTTGTTGGGTTAAGATGGTGGAATGAAACAGCAGAAGACGGTAGTTCAGTTTGGGTTTTCGAAGCGGCAGATCAGGATAGGTATATTAATCCTATTGATTCTAAACTTTTCTGGATGTTCCTTTATATTGTACCTATTATATGGGTAGTATTTGGTTTAGTTTCTATCTTAAAATTGAACGTTTTATGGTTCATTGCTGTTGCTTTGGCGTTAGTTCTTACATTGACCAATACATTTGCATTTTCTCGTTGTGACAAATTTGCTAAGGCTAATAATATGTTCGATTCTGTTTCGTCAGGTGTTTTCTCCAGGGTAACTAATTTCTTCGGTAGTAGAATGTTTAATAAATAGTGGAGTAGGTTTCTAATGCATGTATTACCCCATTCGATTTGGGTTTTTGTTTATTTATGTTTACGTTACAAGCCCTAGACAGATTGTGTTTAGGAATTATTGTTATAGATAATATCGTTATGTTGTGGGGGGTTACCACAGTAGAGTACACTATACTATTCGTGATTCCCATCTTTCATTCCATATTTCAAATTTCATATTTCATTAGCATTTCAATTTGTATACATACGTTTCATTTCTTTTATTATCTTCTTCTCATTTCATTGCATTTATAGCTCACTTTTTTACTCCCTCCCGCCTCCCTTCCTCATCGCTTTTTTCGCTGCATACAGATCTTAGACAGATGACGTCGATAATCAATCTCGACTGCAGGCCAAGACGGGTGTTAAAGTCAAAAAAGTTATACATATATGAACGTTAACATTTTTATATCTGTAACCCAAAGCAACATTTTGCTAATCTGCAATTGCGTATATAGCAATATCCCAAGACCCCCCCCCCCCTTTCTTAACAAAAAGGTTGCATAAACCGTTGACATTGTATATAATTCGAAAGGCGTTGTGAATCTATTTTAAGAACACATTTGTGGAACTCTAACAATGCAAGGGTTAGGGGTTTACATCAACTAAAGAGATGTAAAAAAAAATCAGTTTACGCACAGATACTTGAACAAACAAGGGTAACAGCAACCAACAACCATTGACAAACCGATTCCCCAAGACTTTTGAGCCGATTAATTATTTTCATTTCTACTTTAGCGAGCAGTTATCTACTAATAGACCATGCATATTGTGGGCAGGTTCATTAGACATTAGGCATACCTGCATAAGCACGCCATTATATGAATGCACCTCCCCGTGTCTATGCGCACGGTGTAAAGACACGGTATTACACGGTGTTACTATACTCTAATCAATCAAACAGAACTACACCAAACCAGACATAACTACCCTATACAACCATAGTGAATATAACTAAAAAATGTAAAATAACGCGTGACTTTCCCAATCATATACCCAAATTCCAACGCTAGTTACGCGTTCGACTAATGATTAAAAGAAACATTATTCTTAACTTGACACATCGTTAATAGGCGAAGTCTAGAGATTTTCACAGTTATATTGCTTCTGATTAGTATAAAAAATAAGCAATGTATGGCATACATTAAGAACTTAGTAGTAAAAATAAACAGTGTATACCATAAAAATCTTCAAAAAAATTTAAAAACCCAAACAAAACCAAAAACCCAAACAAACTTCTCCAGTTTTTAAACTATACATCACTTCGTATCACTAAAAAATTGCCTACATTGAGTTACTGGCTTGCCTATATAAAACCGGGTTAGGGTTTTCTATATTTACCGAAACCCTACATATGCTAATCGTAAACCTAACAGCCAATATCCCGGACTCTATTTTAACCCATCTAGCACCAACAAAAAAATTCGACGGCAGAAGTAAACCCTCTTAAGTCGAAGTGCTTACAGGACTAATACATCCACCAAACAACTATAAACGGAATCTTTTATTGAATATATTGAAATCTTCCTACTCTTCTACATTTGAAGCTGTCAATCTGGTAAAAAAGTATTGGCAATACGTAGCATTTAGCAATCACCAGCAAGTCATCAAAATCAAAATCATCATCCCAACCAAAACAGAAAGAACCCCCCAAAAATAAATAAAAATACAACACACACACATCATCATCAGTCCATATCATTGTATACCAGAATGGCGACAAACTACTCTTCATATGCTAACCAATTCAGCAATCTACAATACCAAACTAAAATCGGGTATACACGAGGTAGTAATCAGCGAGCTTTATACGCTCAACCTTCAACAATTCCTCATACACCAGGTAATACCACACAGACACATGCCCCACGATCTCTAAGCGTGGGTGATCTCAGATCTCTAAAAGATGTACGTGCGAGTCCACAGACGTCTGCACCGACTACACCTACTCCACAGATGAGTGATCTACCTGCTAGGTACCGTCATAGAAATACAAGATCTGTGAGCACTCCGGTTAGTCCTATAGGACCCACAATGAGTGGACCCACAATGAGTAAACACATAGGGAGTAATACGAGCGGACCAATGGGAACACTAAGCCCTTTGAGTCCTCTTCATAAATCCTCTTCTTCACTTTCTAATGTCAAATTCCCAATTGTGTCTCCACAAATGCATAGCAAACCTCAAACGTATACAACTCCACCTGTGCATGCTCCTAAACTCACACCGTCGTCAGCGCGACTTAAACGAGCACAGCATATGCCTAAATCCCGTAGTAACAGCAGTAATGAATTGAGCACGGATTCCGATTCTATGAGAACAGAAAGCTCAGTTAGTTCTACGGCTTCCACATTATCATACGCTAATTCCGATGAGGATACTCGGAAGATCACTAGAGAGAGAGATATGAGCGATACTAGTATTTATAGGTATACTGGGAAAGGGTCTAGATCTGCTAATTCGTGGGCAAGATTGGAAAAGGATATTCGTAATGAGAAACAGAGTTTAGTAGATCAGAAGTTAGTGCTGCCTTCAGAGAAACGGGAAGCTAAGGTGGCACCCAGCACGGCTGCAGCACCCAGCACGGCTCCCACTGCGGTCCCGGTTGATTCCAAACCACAGGAACAAAAACAAAAACTGAACACAGAAAGTTATACTCACTCTGTACAGCCTGAAGTTGGTGTAATTATGGAATCAGCAATGGAACCAATCAGTGAATCAGTTGGAGAGCCAGTTGAAACTATGCATCCTTCTAGATCACAAAGTGTGCCTAATATTCACGAGGTTGAATCAACTCATGATCAGGATGCAAGCATGGAAGTGGACATGGAAAATGGATACGTGGCACCATTAGTTGCACCGTTAGTGACACCGTTGGAGACACCTTTAGAGACACCATTTGAGACACCGTTGGAGACACCGTTGGAGGCGCCATTAGTTGCTCCTCTAGTTGCTCCTTTGGTTGCTCCTTTGGAATTGAAACCTCTTGATATTGAACCTTTAAAGATTTCTGATTTCGATATGGACTGTTTAGACGAATGTGGAGGTGTATCTCAGGTCAGCAACCAAAATACACCTAATGGTGTACCTCATGACAGATCACATGAGACACCTCAAGGTGTACCCCAAGAAGAGCACCAAGAAGCATCCCATGAAGACCAGAACTCTAAAGAATTAATGGACTTCTCAGGTTTGGATTTCGATATCTCTGAAATCAACAAAATTACAGAAAGTCCCAGCACTCCTGTCTCATCTAAACCCAAAAGCCAGGTATACGAATCCCCCGTTAAACCAGTGTTCACTCCTCCATTGACCCCCCGCAGGTACAACAGCTCTCCTGATCCTCAAAACGGTCCTATTGCGATCACTTCTCCTGAAGTGAACTACCATCAGTCTGCACCTGCACCCACTACTAAAGAAAGTTCTGCTCCGTTTGTTTCTCGTCCTCTTCTTCCTAAATCAAAGACCCAAGCAAATGATGTTAAACCGAAATCTTTCGGTAAGAAACTCAAGAACGTCTTTTCTAAACATAAAAGAAACTCAAACGGTGATCAAATGGAAACTGCTTCAATGGCTTCTACTAAATCTAATATGAGTATTAGTTCTTTGAGCAGTATCTTCTCATTCAGCAAGTTAAGCAAATCTCGAAGCCGAGACTCGTCTATTTCTTTTAAGTTTTTCTCGTCTAATGAAAGCACACCTTCAGATCATTCATCGGAGACTCCTCCTTATAGCACAAAATCAGACAGAAGTCACAGCAATATGTCTTCCATTGGGCAGTCTAGAATGGAGTCTACTTTACAGGCTAAAAGAGGATCTGCTCAGTACTATTCGAATACCCAGAAACAGTCAAGACCTCAAAGATCACAGCCTCAAATCAAGCCTGTTAGTCGTCAGACTTCTTCTAATGGTACTCCTGATATTTCTGAACGACAGTTACATGGTCAGTCGGTTCCATCGACTCCTTCAGCATCTATGACTCCATCGGTTCCTATGGCTTCTTCAGTCCCTATGGCTTCTTCAGTCCCTATGGCTTCTTCAGCACCTGTGACTCCTACGACTCCTTCAGTCCCCCCGACACCCGTGCCCTCCACGGCCCTGCCTAAGACATCACCTAGAGCATTGCCTAAACCTCCACAACCCCCCCACACACCAGTGATGAAAAATGACCCTCTCCCTCCTATTGAATCTTTAAACATCAATGAAGTTCAAAAAGCTCCCCTAACTGAACCTGCTCCTGAAACAGATTCTGAGTACATCGTAGAAGCCACTCCTAAACTTAGCGGAGGTGACATTTTCCCCGGATCTTTAAAAACCGAAGATGTTGACACAATCGTAAGCTCAGTTAATCGCACAGGAAGCTTTGGCAGACGTCCTAGCGTCAAAAGAAAACTGGCTAATGTCAATTATGGCCAGAGTTCTAAAGTTCAGAAACTCTCAAACAATCGTTTACAGCCTGTTTTGAAAATTAACAGACAGCAGCAGGTTAGTACGAAGAAATCGACAAGAGTACAATTCTGCGAAAGCGTTACTGTTTATAGAACTTACGATTGTATGGACTATGACCGTACGCCAGGCAAGGTAACTTGTGATATACTTAAAGAGCCGGGTGTTGTACAGAAAGTTCGTGATGAACTAAACACCTTGAAAATGGGAATGGCTGTTCATCCTCAATCGCGACAGTTCACTCAATATTTTTTCTAGAACTAGTATTTAGATAGGTTATTTACTATAGAATACGGTACACATGTGGTTGCACGTTAATGTGGTTCAAGATCAAATGTCACACAAACGTTTACATAATCATAATGCACCCCTAACAAGTGAAGGTTCATGTTAACAGTTAACAGTGGCAGGAAGTTCAGCGCCCATAAGAGTATTACAAATCTTTCACTACTACCTACAGAAATGATTCCAGGCTACGTATTCCCTGGCCAAGTGATTATCGAGCATACAGATCCTGAATTCGACAAATATCTTGTTGGCTACGGCACTGAAAAAACCGACGCCGGAATAATTGCCAATTTACTCGGTAAAGTCGAATATACAGAAACCGACGACCATAAATTCAAGCTTAATATTATTAACAAATTAAAGAACCCCTATGCCCAGATCCCTGAAGAAGTAGAGTCACAGTCTAATGAAGAAACTATTCAACAAAGAACAGGCAATTCACGCACAAGCATTGCCCAACTCCCTCAAGTAGGTGATGTTGTATATGCACGTGTTCAAAGAATTACACCTCAACAAGTGAACTTAGATATAATTGCATTAGAAAACAAAGGAAATGTAGTAGCGGACAATGCTGTGGGTATTAGCGCGTCCTCAGTAGGATGTGTCCACCCAGCAGTTGGAGTTAATGAGAATGTTAATGAATCAGGTAAAGGTTACGGAGCTGCAATTAGAATACAAGATATTAGATCTACAGAAAGAGATAAGATCAAAATAGTTGAGCAGTTCTCACCAGGTGATTTAGTAAGAGCTGTGGTGTTATCATTAGGTGATGGAAACCGGTACTACCTGTCAACAGTACGTAATGATTTGGGTGTGATTTTCGCTAGAGATCCAATTACTCAGCAACAGTTAGTTCCACTTGATTGGCAGACTATGGCGGATCCTACTAATGGGTTGACATACCCTCGTAAATGTGCTAATCCATTTGTATAAACTATAGCAAAGCAAATAGACAAAAAAAAAACGTAATAAATAAATAAAACAGTTAAGGTATCAACTATTATAGAAATAGGCTCATGTAGACTCTTCATTATGTGGACTCCGCGTCCAAAATCCACCACAAATACAATGACGTTGGAAAAGAAGTAACCACTGAATCGCTTGTTTATTAGGCTCAATAGCCAAAGACTGCATTCCACATCTCGTACAATAATTGATCCTATCAGTGCTCAACATCAACCGTTTCCGTAATCCATCAACCATGTACTGCTGCTGACCATTATTCAAGTCAATTCCTAACCAAGAAGTATCATAGAAATACAAATTAGGAACGTCAGCATTAGCAAACAACATATTTTTAGAAACGTCCATAACATGTTTAATCACTGGTTGGTAAACACTTGGAACAGTTGCGAACTTAACGATTTTAGCATCGAGATCCTTTTGTTCATGATCAGCTAGATTAGCCTGTGTTAACACCATCTTTGACTTCTCGTTGATATCCACTAACAACTTTTCAAAAGCGTCTAAATTAATCGGGGATTTGTGAAGCTGTACAATGATCTTTTTGATGGTTTGCGATGCACAGTAACCCTGGGCAGCCATAAGCTTGTTCTTGATTTTCAAACCAATGTCTTGAGACTGTTGCGGATCCAAACTTCGCTTAGCCATCGCGATCACATTAGCATTAAGTCTATTTTCTAGCTCTGCAAGCCCCTTAGCTGAAGTTGTTAACGTTCTAATGCCTCTTAGAAAGTATCTTAATAAGTACCTTGCAACACTAGACATCAATACTGAAGAGTAGACGTTGGGTTCTGAAGTCAAGATCTCAGGATTTTGTTGGGAACGCAAATGCAGGTCATATATTTCCTGGCAGAACCGCGCTATAAGGTCGGTTGCCCACCGAATTGGTCCTAACATGCTATTAATGTAGAAGACACTCGTGCTTATTTCCTGTCTGATAACTTTAACATCATTAGTTTTGGTTCTTTGTGACATTTTCTTGACTGTCCAAGTCAATCCGAATGCCAATAACTGCAGATGCAGCAGAATATACGCTGCTTTACCGCCATCTGATTTCTGCCAGTTCAACCGTGTGCCTAAAGACACCAAGAATGAAAGCCATCTTTGAGGAGGTGACGGGATAATAACTAATCTGTCGATCATTCTTTGGTCTTCTGGAGGTGTTAAATTGACATTCAATAGTCTTTGAGATTCCGAAACCAAAGTGTTGAAAAAGTCGAATTGTGACTTTTGTTCTAATTTCTTTAAACTTGATAACGCAAGTTGTAGAATATCATCACACTGTTCTGCATTGAAAACAGTACATGTATATGCTGTTGCTAAACATTTAGCGGCATTTATTATGTTCCCATTGACACTTGTCGTGTTGGCATTGGTAGTGCTGACGGCATCCTTGTCAAAACTTGGTTTCATCAGTTTAGGCTCATTAGTTAACCCGTTCAAAAACCCAACAGCACATAATCCAGTTGGCGTAAAACAAATATCACTAGCACGAGCCATTTCACTTGGATCATACCCGAACCCGAAATTATTGAACTGGAGCTTAACTGCTCCATTATAAACAGGTTGTGTACTGACCCTCCCTGATTTGTGAACCATTAAATTAACATACCTCAAAGGGATAAAACTAGTTAGGTTATCCTCCCTGCAATCCAAAGATTCTAACTCCTCGAGTTTCCAAACAGTTTGCGGTTCAGGTGTAACTGGTTGAGACATTGTAAATAGCTCTAAAAACGAATTGTTCAAATCTTCTAAATGCGAGCTAAGCGCAAACTTTTTGATCTCATCCCTGTAAACAACGCTCAATTCCAGTTGGTCCCTTTTTGTATAATGAGCATTCACTCTAAACGGACGTAGTTCTCCTAAATACTGGTCGCTGATCCTGTTTATTTTAACAGTAACATTAGGATTCCAGTTTATTTTGATTTCAAAACCAAGAAGTCTGAAATTATCACAAATTGCGAACATCAACAATGACTGTTTAGTGTACTGCAGAAAACAAGCAGTTAAAACAGATTTAATACCGGGTATTAACGTGTCAACCTCGCTGTATTTTTGGTCTTGTTGCTGAACTAAAAACCGAAACATGCCATTGCCGTTTACACAAGCGAGGGCACTTCTAGATTTAAGTGGATGTGTAGGTCCACGAGGGTTAATAGATTCCCATGATTTAGAAGCAGATATCTGAGACTCATTATCAGCATCTAATATTAATTGTGGTACAAGCAAGTTTTTGTCATTTTCCAGCCAGTGTGAGCCTACTAACCCGTCTAATTCTACGGGTCTTACACGCTGATCTTTGACTGCGCTAGCTGTTATGAGATTGACGGGTTGTGAAACTGAGTCTAAATCAACGATATGAATACGGCCTAGTTTATCACAAACGCTTAAATTATAGTTGGTTAGTGACCAGGAAAGTGCAATTGGGGTGGGGTTTGTGGGTACGGGGAGCTGTTTGGGGGGGACAAACTGCCACTCTTCTCCGTTCAGACAGTTTAACCAAGTAACAAAAACCTTGTTTTCTGAATTAATATACGCTAGAAGGCCGTTTCGCGACCATGCTATACGGCTATAGTGCATTAATTCTAAACTTGGTTATAGGTAACCAGTTTGAAAATAAGATTACTAAGAATAGTAACACAGGCCCACACACAAACAGAGAGATAGTTCATAGAATAAGATAGAGAATAGAAATGTCATTAGTAAGTGTTTTGAAATGAACTGAAGTGAATGATGAAATGAGAAGATTAAGAGGGTTATGGGAGTTCTACTTAGTTTGGGATATTTTTTTAGCTATCTAGCATACATATTCAACTGTTCAAGTTCTGATATTCTTTGGGCTAGTCATAGCCTTCAATTACAAGGTTATACTGCAGTATTTATGTGGTATACTATACTATACTGAGATTACTACCCCGACCCTGACAGTTCATGTTGTTTATGGGCAAGGGTTCATTTTAATTCTGACCAGAGGTTAGGTTTTCAATTCAACCCCATTATGGGCTAGGGTTCTTATTTGTTTATAAACTAAGGGAACCACACTTGGACTTTTCTTCTTCATATCTTCAGAAATTATACATAGACAAACTCTCGCCAACTGCAAACACTTTGGAGGGTTTTAAAAAGGTCAATGGTGGACAATTGCGCTCCAATTGAGGTCAACTAAACAATTGAACCTTCAGCGCCGAGACATTGTGACACTCAATAGTAACATTACTACCAATACAAACATTCAAAACTCAACCTAACACATTCATGGTAATACTCACCAACTCGTGACATTCATAATAACATTCACCAACACATGGTAATACTCATGGTAACATTAACAACCGCCGTCACAAGACATTTAAGACATTCACCAACATCACATTGTAACATTCATGGTAACATTAACCACCGTCACAAGACACTCATGACATTCAACAACATCATATTGTAACATTAACCACTGTCACAAGACATTCATGACATTCAACATCATCACATTGTAACATTCATGGTAACATTAACCACCGCCGTCACAAAACATTTAAGACATTCACCAACATCACATTGTAACATTCATGGTAACATTAACCACCGTCACAAGACA